>PVHX01013550.1:28440-54378 GCA_004024805.1 Geosciurus inauris | reverse complement strand
TCCAGAGACAGAAGGCAGATTGTTGTGTGCCAAGGCCTGGGGAAGGCACATGAATGGGCGATAACTATGTTTCAGGTAGGATGTTTTTGAGGTGATGCAAATACAATGCTTTGCAACAACATAGATGTGATGTCTGTGAACCACTATGTGTGCATTTAAATGCATGCTACTGCATATATTTACTATAGACTGGTGACTTTATGTTACATCACTCTCCCCTCCATAACAAAAAAGAACACTAAAAAATTTTGCCATCTTACAGGCCCAAAAATCCAGTGGAGATGTACCTGTAGGAACAAGAGACAGGTTTGAAAGTTTGGAGTCCACAGAAGTATGAAGGACCTCATGATGAAATTCTAATATATGGAAGACAAAAGGACAGAGTTCCCCAGCTTCCTTCAGAAAAACAGGCTTGGAGGTGGAGTGGTTGAAAGAAAGCAAACACTCCTAGAGCCTGGAGGACACAAGTGGACAGTACTTAGTCACTGAGGTAGGGCAGAGCTGCCCATGACCACATGCCTGTTGCCTACCCCTACAGATACAGGTAAGGCTGAGGAAGCAAAAAAGATTGAAGAGATCCTCAGTAAAGACTTAAAAACTCTTCTGAATGAGTGTCCTGTAGCTGCCCACTTGTGATGGGCCAAAAGCCAGACTGAAGCTGTCATAGTAACAGTAAATCTTACAATGTTCTTACCAAGATGTTGACCAGTTATCCCAGCTGATAAAATGGCTGGAATGAAATCTGCTTCTCAGAAAATAGGAGGGAAAAGGTCATAAGCAGGATGAGTAGAAACCCTACACCTACCCCAGCACCAACACCTAACCAGTGTCTCTACATGTTGCAATGAGAAAAATGTTTGAGGAGGAAATTCAAGCTAGAGAGGAGCTATGGAATGACAGCACCTTTCTGCCCCCTTTACTACCTGCCCCAATATTGTTGAGAACCTCACAGTGGACAATTCAGGGATCCATAAACTTCAGTCTCCAGCCTGGGGTAAAGATGGAAGGAATGCCTGAGCTTCCTCAGCAATGTACAGCCAGGGCATGCCACCTTCTTAACCTCATCTCACTTGATATGTATGTGAAACAAGTTTCTTGCTTAGTATTTCCTTTACTTCTCACTTCCCTCTGCAAACTAAGCACATGAAAGCCAAGAGGCCCTTCTGCCATCTCCCCAAGTGCATCCTCAGCACTGGGAGATCCCTAGGCATCACTAGCTCTGCGACAAATGATCAATACTGTTATTCCTACATTAAGTCACTCACCTAGAAAACACACTGCAGGAATGAGAAAGGGGAGGGATATTAGAGGAAAGAAAAAATGACAATGACATAGACAACCCATGGGCCTGGAGACAGATCTCACATCCAGGGATGGAAACAGAATGAGCTGTGACTAAGCCCAGTGCTTTCCCAGCACAGGAGCCCTTGCAAGAAGTGTGTTCCCCCACTGTTACCCACAGAAAAAAAATGTAACTAGTGGAGTGTAGCCACTTTTCAAGAGGGAAGAGAGTGTTAATGGCAGTGGGGGGGTGAGCTTCTCCTTCAGCTCCTGACTTGTCTCCTGGGTACTCAATGGATGCTCTCTTTTCCCAGTCTATTCCAGTGCACTGGGAAGTAGGGTTGGGCCTGGACATGGAGGGTTATATACAACACCTCTGAAGCTCAGCCTCACCATCCCTGTACCCTTCTCTACAGCATAGAGTTTTGCCCAGTGTCTAGGTAGTTGCTGGGTGCAGGGCCACATCCTAGGTGTCATTACTTATACCGCAAAGCCTCATAGAAAATCCATTGTGCCATGTTTCCCTGCTCATCCCTCAGTATGCCTCTGTGGGTTCCCACACCATGGGACACCCTAATGTCAGATAAGCCATCAGTCAGACCTAAGAACTGCACTGAGATCCAGAAGGGCTCTGACCATGGGTGTTTGAGGATAATACCACAAACAAACCTTCATATATGTGTCCTGAGGTTGTTTAGTGCCCACCAGTACTGAGTGGTCAGTACTTCCTATCCTATGATACTGCCTCAACACCATCGCTGGTACCCACCAGCAATGGCCTAGAAAGGGGGCTTGTTGAAAGCCAGAGGACCAGGTTGTGGGAGTCCCTCAGTGTTCTCCATGGTCTGCAGACTCAAGAGGCTATGGGAGCATTACAGTTTCCATAAGAGTTCTCCAAAAAGTTCATGTATGAGAAAATGCACAAATGTTTAGAGGTGAAAGGATTGGGTTATGAGACATGAACCTAATCAGTGGATTATTCCATGGATAAGGATTAACTGTAGGCAAGGAGGGCGTGGCTGGAGGAGGTGGGTTATTAGGGGTACAGCTTTGAAGTTTATATTTTGTTAGAGCTGAGGTAAAACCTGCTAACTGGTGCCATGCTCCCACCTGCTTTCCTCCTCCAAACGCTTCCACCATCATGTCCTACCTCACCCAGAGCCCTGAGCAAAGGACTCTGAAACTGCGAGCCCCCAGATAAATTTTTCTCCCCTAAAATTGTTTGTATCGGTCTTTGGTCATAGCAGTAAAAAAGTTGACTAAAACAGGGAGCCTCAGCTTCCTCAATTTGAAATGGTAAAACATGAGTACAACTATGAAATAATTGTCAGGAGAATTAAAATAAGTTTGCAAATAAACTAGCATGAAGCACAAGGTCAGTAGGCTGTGAGCCCTCCATGATATGGGACAAATGCTACCTGCCTTCCTCAGTTTAGACCAGATGTAGGGGATTCTCTGTCAGGCACAAAGCAAGAAAAGGCACCAGGGAAAGCTACAGCTGCCAAACTTCCCTTTCTCTTGAACTATGTGAGGCAGAAGCAGACTTAAACAGGTCCCTGGTTGTGGAGAAGGAAGGGGAAAAAAGGGAAATAAAGTGTTTGTAGTTGGACCTCCCTGTCCCTAGGTGCCCATTCTGACACCTGTGGTAAAGGCAGAGATGAATCCCCAGGCCTCCTGCAGAAGGTGACCTGGGAGCAAGGGGAGGCCCTGTCATATCATGCGAGGTGGTTCTTCAGTGCCAGGAGCAGAAGGTTCTGGGTCTGCCTAAGAGAGGGCAGGTTGTTATTGCAGCTAGAGGTGCTGAGAAAAATAGGCCAAGAAGCCAGCCTGAGAGAAAAGAGGCATGGATTGCTGAGGAGCTGTGACAGGGCTGGGCGGGAGGAAGCCTGGCACATGCAAGGGGAGCACCAGATGCCAGGACTCAGGTCTCCCCCCATGGAATGGAAAAAGCTGTGCCTGTGCTGAGCAATGAAAGGCCACACACTCAAATCACTTTCAGAAGAAGGTTCCTTGCTACTGTACCTGGCAGGCTGATGGTCACTGCCAGAGGTGAGAGGTATGTGTCCTTGTGTACATGTGGGTATCTATGTGTGTGTGAATGGGAAGAAAGGGTCTCAGGTCCCTGGGTGAAGGTGGGGTGTGAGGGAAGCTGTCCACACTGTGAGAGGACAGATGCATGAACAAGCCCTGTGAGCACAACGTGGAGAGAATAGTGTGATGTGGTATTGAGGGAGCATGCGTGTGAGCCTGAGCATGAACTGGGAAAGGTCCCTCCTCCCTGAATACCTGCCCACCTGCTCTAAAACAGGTCCTGCTGTTAGGTAAAATCAGCCCTTCCCATACCATTTGGGCCCCTCCCCTCTCTAAAGGCGAAGCAGCACCAGCAGAAACAAAGCCTGGCTGCTCCTGGCTGCTCAGGTTACCTTTTCAGCCACATCAAAGAAGTCCTCCGCTGCTTATCTGTCCCGCGGATTTTAAAGTGACCAAACCCTGGCTCGCCACGCGGTTTGTAGTGGGCTCTATAAAATCCCTCCCATGCGTCCCCTCTCTCTCTTTTCCTCTTTTCTTCACCTGGGCACCCACTCCCCTGAATAAAGGATCTCCTGGCAGCTCAGAGGTGTCTGTGCCTGCCTGGCCACTACCCTAATATTTGGTGCCATGTGACTCGAATGAGGGACTAATTCTCTCTTGAGACACCTCATCCCAAACAGCCGACCACACCTCACAGCCTTGCTCATTCTTTCAATTGCTACTTTCCACGCCCACCAGGAACTTCATTCGGTGAGTTTCCCTTTCAAGGAGAATGTAACTTTGCAGGCAGTAAAAATCAGAGGTGACTGGCCGTGGATCATCCGGTGGTCCCTCTGACTGCCTCAAAGGGAAGACCGTACCCCACCACGATCTTCACGGTTACGGTGGACTTCCAGAATCTCCACCCATTTTCCTAAATTCTTCATCCCTCAGGTCCTTTACTCCCTCTCTTTCCCTTCTTTCCTTTTAGCTCAAATTCTGCCAGCTGGGAGTAGCCCAATTCCTCCCTGTTTACCTCCGTCCACCCTGGATCAAATTTTCCAACTCCTCCGGGAGGGGTCTCCGAAAATCCTGGCACTAGGTTGATCCGAGGCCCCACCTCTCCAGGAGAGGTTAGACCCAGGACGACTCGGGTGACAACCTGTCTCACCTGTTTTGGTCTTATCCTTGTCTGTTAATAGCTTCCAAGAGACACCTTCGAAGGTGTGCTAAACAGACACTTCCAGGTAACAGGATGGGATCAAACTCTTCCCTCCCAGCAGACTCTCTATTACATTGCCTTCTTAAAAATCTTTCCACTTTTAATCTTCCTGATATTGAACCAAAGAAACGTATAAAACTTTGCACTCAGGATTGGCCTGCCTACCGATTGGATAACTCTTAGCCACCTATGGGTTCCTTAGGTCACAGTCTCCTTAGAAATCTACATAACAATTGCAAGCAATCGAAAGAATGGGTGGAGATCCCTTTATTCAGGCCTTCTCCCTTCTCCAAGCTAACCCCTCCCTCTGCACTCTCTCTAAATCTCACCATGTCCTCCTAACTTGCAAACCAAATTCATCCAAGTTTCTGTCGACTCCAAAATTTGCCTCACATCGCTTTCTTCCCTGGATACAACAGACTTCAATAACAAGCTTCTTGGCCATCTGCCCTCTTCTGGCTTATTTACACCTCCCTTCCACCTCCAGCTTTCCCTTCCCCTTACAAGCTGTCTTCTAAAACATCTTGACAAACTTTGCCCCCTTTTTTTAAAAATATGGAACACCCCAGGTACCCCCATCCAATCCTTGGCTCCTCAGCACAAAATGATTGGAATGAGGTTTATGACTTTTCACTCAGACAAAACAGCCAAAGCACTTCACAGCCTGGCCTGCTACCTAGCCTGCTGTGGCAGCCTCCCCCCACAAACCACTAGGCATGCAGCTTTTTACAGCTGCCTGGGCCTCATTTTTCAGACCTCAGCTCAAGAGAAAAAAGGGGGAACAGGAGGTTAATTTACATCTACCAAAACTGCCCCACCCATTTCTTCTTCCTCTGTTCTTTCTTATTGCTTTACTGAAACAATGGCCATAATTTTTTATCTCTCTCTAGGACTCTTCACTCTTACATTTTTAAAACTTGTAACGTTAATTGTGCACCCTAAAGTTGAAACTTCTGATCAGATGTATTATATAAAACTATAAAAGTTTTTTTTACACTCTATTGAGACTAGGTATACCTACCTTTAATTCAAAAGGCCTTCTGCATGCTCTGTTTTGTGTTTATGTAAACCGAGCACTCATAAACTAAAATTAATAATGGATCCAAATACCTTTAATTCACATCATTTAAAAGATTCAATTTGAATTGGGTAAACAAAAGCAAAGACATCTTTAAAATTACTCAACTCACAAATCTTTCCACATGGTCAAAGGACTAATAACATTTTAATGTCTATAAAATGTCTAATATATATCTCATTGTCAAAAACTTCTTCAAGAAAGAAAAATGTTACTGTTAAATATGCTTGTCAAATGTCTTGATTTTTTTAATGAAAATAAGCCAATCATATCTGATAGTGAGTACTCAAATATGTTTATTAGATAAAATGTTAACCATTAAATCCAGTACCAAATACTTTTATTCCTTTAAATTCCATAGGATAACATTTGATATTTTGATGAACGGTAAATTTTAACAAGGGGATATAAAATTGCTTTGTCATCATTAGAAATAGAATTACTTAATTTAAAGCCCAACAGGTATAATTCTATATACTTTAATTGAAAGCCAACTCAACAAGAGGTCATAAAGGTTTATTTTTGTTTTATTTACTTGGACTATGTTTGGCTTTGATTAAGTAATTGCCTTCTTAAAATCTAAACAGTACCCTCATGCTGGAAATTCCTAAGATATAAGCTTACTTAATTTAATTTAAAGGTTAAAGTCAATTGTCCTTTCTTTCAGCACAAAGGTTTATAAATTCCTATAAGTTTTAAAGGTTTCTACTGTTGCCTAAATTCAAAGTTTACAAGGGTTATTTTGGGATGTGGATCTAAATGAAGGGTAAATTTCTAAGGTTTATGTTTATGACTAATTGAACTATAATTAATATAAGCTTATTCAATTTAAACTTCAATGTACTGATATAAAAATCTGAAACATTGTTCTGCTCTTGATGGGATACCTTTCTTACATTTTTTGGGTTTTAAATTACAACTATGCTTTAATAACTATGTTAAAGTCTAGATTTTTCTTTGAGACATAAAGTTGATTAATATAACTACATCGATGCAATTATGGCTCTATTAGTCCTATTTTTATATTAAATGTGTTCATATCTTCCAGGAATGCAAGTAGTTAAAGTAGAAGGTTTAAAGAATGTTAAATCAAGCTGATGTTCTCCAAACTAAAGTTGTATGGTAATTTTACACTTATAAGGATAACAAATTTTTTTGAGGGTTTATTTCTATAACTAAACCTATTATTCCATAAGATAGAGTTTTTGTTACCTTTTACACTGGGGTAAAATTTAAATGTTTCCTTAAGTAAATGAGAGCCTAATCTATTTAAAGCCTAATATTATAAGACATAATCATTACTACTTTTCCACACCAAAAGGGTTAAAAGCCCTCTCCACCTTTCTTTAATTCATGTCTTAAATGTAATATCATATTATATTAATTAACACTCATGTGGTCAAAAACAAAACAAAACAAAACAATGTACCTAAACTTTATAAAATGATATTTAAGAAACAAAGATCAACCTCACCACTAAGATACTTTAAGATTTTTCAAGGAGCCCTGCCTTACCCGAAATAGGGTAAGGCTGTCTCCCAGCCTATTACAATGGCTTCAAAGTGGGGCACACTCTAGTTCATTTAAAGTTATGTTAAAAGGATTGTATTGTAAAGATTACTAGATTGTATTGTAAAGATTACTAGATTTATTATATTATACCAGTAAGTATAATATAAATCACCCAAATTTTAAAATAGCTATTACACAAACTAAACTTATTAATCTTATTTTATATTTTCCTTAAACTCTATGGCTATTGCCTATTCACATTCTACAGAGGTATTAATTTGAGAACAAACCAACCCAGATTATTTTAAGATAAATAAGCCACCACCTATAGTATAGACCTTAAAGTCAAAGCCCAGTACCCTTACTTTGTAAATACTGAGATTGCCTTGATGAGTGTTTAAGACTTAAAACTAAAATTAAATTAAAGGGCCAAGAAAACCAATATTTGGCTCTTGCCCTCTGAGTGAGCCTGAATCCAAGAAATGAGGGAACTTCTCCGCATCTCTGGGCCACAGGACCTCCTGATCAAGGAGATTTCTGAGACCATTAGAGAATTAAAGAGCCAATCAAATGCCATACAATGAAGAGGAAGGTCACCAATGAGGGAACTGTGTCCCCCCTGCTTCCTGGGGAAGCCACTTGTGGCCAGCGCCACACCTTGACCTGTCCTAAAGCAGATGGCACTAACACAGCTGGAAGCTGTTTCCAAGTTCTCCAAGAGTGAACTCAGGTGGCTCTTAACATTGGTAACAAGAGTCAATTGTATGTGCTTCATCCTAAACACTTAGCAAAACCATAACATACCCACTCCTGGGCATTAAAAAATATATAGTTTAATGTAACATACAAACATTAGCCCTCCAAAATGATGGGAGGCTACAAAGGAAAGATTCTTAGACAGTAATGTAAAAACTATCAAGAAAAACTGCCAAAGTCAGAGGTTTTTAATCAGTTTATGGCCTACTGAGCTTCTCAACCTACACAGGTAGGCTTAATGTTGACTAATATAATTTTCTAGCCCTAAGTAATAAAATAAAGGGATCTCTACTAAACAGAAGTCATACCAATAAAAGGGATATTTTACAAAATTAGATGATATTAAACTGGCTTAACCACATGTTAAAGATAAACATGTATGACATTAAAATTAAATACTGTGTTTACATGTCTTGTCCTCTGCAGCCTTCTTATGGGGACAAATCCTCAGCCCCTATACTTCCTAATGAGAGATTATTTATTTATTTATTTATTATTATTATTATTATTTATTTATATATTATTTATTTACCTAGATTAGGTAAACGGCCTGTAGCCATCCTATTCTGTGATTCAGGGTGCAGAGCAAGCAACAGCAAAAGGGGATGCCACAGCAGGGACAGGTACCTGTGATTCTACTAATTAAGCCTATAGCCTGGTCCTCACACTCCCATTTGGCAGAGCAGATAAGCACAGTCTTTAAAGAGACACAGGGAAATCCTGTGCAGGTGACCCAGCACAGGTTTCTGTCTCTCACCTGAACACAGGTACCAATACCAAGGTTGGGGCTTTGATACTCATATGAGCAAATACTTGAGCACATGTACTACTACTACAACAACACACCCAGAGAATCCCATTGAATTCTGTGCTTTTACTTTGCCATGTGCAGCCTTCTGCCTGTCTTCCTCCCTGAAACACAGGGATCCAAGACTATCAATACTGGAGTGTCTGCTATGGTGTGAATCAGAATTGTCCTCCTAAAGGTTCACGCATTGAAGACTTGGTCCTAAATGCTGCAATCTTCAGAGGTAGGGCATTTTGGGAGTGACTGGAGCAACAGGGCTCTGATTTCATTGGTGGATTTATCCACTGAAGTATTCACAATTTGATAAATTATCAGAAAGTAGTTAAAATTATAGGAAGCAGGGCCTAGCTAGAGGAAGTAGGCCATTGGGGTTGTGTCCCAGAAGGGTATTACTTGTGTCTCTCTGTGTATGTCTCCCTCTCTCCTCTGCCTCCCAGGTGCCTATGAGCTGAGTAGTTTTCTAAGCACATCCTTCTTCCAGGATGTCCTCCCTTGTCTTAGGCCCAAAGAAATGGAGTGGCTGGCCATGAACTGCCACCTCTGAAATTGTAAGCTCACATAAACTTTTTCTTCTGTAAGTTGTTTGTGACAGATTTTCTGGTCAGGAGGAAAAACTAATGCAAATCCCCATCCCCATCCTTCCCAATAAGAATGAAAGGGCTTCCTCCCTCATCCAGTCTTCAAAGGATTGGGGACAAATTTTGGCTATAGTTTGTAGTAATCTGGGAAGCTGGTCACACAAAAGAAGGCTTGGGCAGTTTTGTGAACCCAAACTCTATCCAGCACCCAGGGCTAGAAGAAGCATCACAATAGCCTCTTCTATCTCCTAAGTCTCCAAGAAGACAAAGCCCTTTGGAAGGAGGTGGGATGAGTGTCTGGGGCTCCTTTCCTCCTGGAAGGAGTTTTGGTGCATACTTAAGCACTCCGGAAGGGGATCAAGTCCAGGGTGGTTTGAGGGCCACTAAAACGTACAGATGCCTTAGGCTTCAAAGGGTGTTCAAGATCCTAGAGCACTGGGATTCATTCTTGTCAGGGACTTAGAATGAGAAAAGGTAACAAGTTTTCCCCAAGCTCTCCTTAATGCTAGGGTTTGCAGTATGCAGTGTTTAACAACACCCTGCCCTACTCCACCCCAGGCTGATCAAAATCCTTAGAGAAAGGTTGGCCCTGAGCTCCACTATGTCCTCAAACTCACAATTGTGAGTGTATCTGCCAAACAAACCATGGTGAGCCCTTAGGGAAATCACCCAGTAACACACAGCCTTTTAGGTTTCTAAAAAACAGATCTGAAACATCTCACAAGATGGTGAAAACAAATCAAAAACAATCTTTTAGGAAGCAGCTTCATAGCTCCTGACAGGCTAGGGAAGCAGGCTGCAAGAGAATGCACACATGTGGAAAGCAAACAGAAAACCAGAAGTAGCAGTTGTTTTGCAGGCACAGGTGGCAGTTTTTCTAGGGCTCTCAGGCTCTTCCACCAGCGCAGACGAATTAAAGGCCAGATCTTTGGCCTGTCCCCAGGACAAGAGACATGACTAGCCTATGACATTCAGGCTGGGCTTGGGCTCTTGACACCCACTCAGCTTGCTAACCACTCCACCCCCAGACAAGTTCACCAGCAGCTAGCACTTTGCCTTAAGCTAAAAATATGCAAGGCTGAATTTATCCCCCCCATTCTGCGCAGTGAGCCCCCCTTGTGCCCCGCTATGTGCGCATGCTCACCAAAACTCACCTGGGAAGCAGTGGGTTGGCTGCAGCTATGTATCTGCACCATGCCCTGTCAGTGTTCAGTGCTAAGCCGATGGGTTGGTGCTCTTCCAAAGCACTTGAGACAGGGCATCACTTCAAGCTTGAGATGCTGAAGTCGGTTTGGGAGTCCCAGGCTTTTCTGGGTAGGCTCCTCCCCAGTAGTTTGCCACAGGTGAAGGGGTGCAGCTGCGCAGAAGGAGCTAATGGGGCTTTCCGTGCTTGTCTGCTCAGAGTGTCGATGGTGCACGGGTGGGGAGCGAGGGGTTGGAGGTGCCAGGCATGTGGTGTGGCACCCACAAGGCAATTGTTTCTCTAGCTAGTCTTTGTCTCTTGAGAGTTTGCTAGTGTCCCTGGGTTCCTTGTTTTTTTGCTAACCATAGAAATCAGGGAAGCCAATGAGGGGATGCAAGGCTGGCTGAGAAACTGCATCCAAGTGGAAACAGAGAAGGGTGCCCTCCCAAAATGGAGGAGCCAGGGGAGAAGGGCAAATATTCTGCACACAATATGTAATGGAATGTGGGAAGACTTGGCAGGAAGGGCTGTCCACTTTCCTTCTGCTGCCGAGACTCTAGTGGAACTTTGAAGACTGCCTTCCTGTCACATGGGCAGTGCAAACTTTGCAGCAGTGTCCATTCAGGATGCAGGGCCTCCCTCTGCTCCATGAGCCCAGTGCAATTCTATGCACATATGTGGTGCTCTGTTCATACCTCAGGGTCACAGTTCTGAGAACATTCTCTGCCTCTTGATGCCTCAGAACAGGCACTGACCAGTGGCCAGTCAGGTGTGGGGAGGACCTAAAATCCCAATGCTGAGCCCTCCATGGCTGAGTGCTAGACGGGGCTCCTGTAAAGACAGAAGCCAAGGTAGAACATGAGCCACTGTTCTGCATGTGAGAGGAGTTCACTTTGAATATCCTTGTATGAGAACAGAGCCATTGGATATAGGCCTTAGAAAAGACTTCAGCCATCTTGTGGGTCTATAAACAAAGGGGAAAAAACAGTGAATTTGCTTGATTCCCTGAAGTGTGACTGCAGGAAGCTTCTCAGTATGTGGGAGTCCTAGACACCCTAGGGAATTTCCCATCCTGATCCAACTCCCAAATTTTTCTCCCAGGCTGGCTTCTTTACTAATCTCAGTCCCCTGAGGGAGAAATCTGCCCATTGACTGAGCCCTTCCTTAGCTTCACCACATGAGCCCAGAGTCCCAGAGCTCATTGCAGATGGGTTCACTAGCAGGTGAGTTGAGTGAGGTGCCAGACTCAGGCTGGCCCAGCAGTGGAATGCTGGCTGCAGGGTCCAGTGCAGTGAAACACCCAGGGTGGGACACAAGGTTAGGAGGTAAACATGACCTGGACACTCAGATTGTAACTGTTCCTTTGTCCACACTCCCCTGGTTTCCTTATTCCCTCCTCACCAGCCCAGCCTGCAGGCCTGTCCCTGTGAATACAGGTGTGTGTTTCCCCATCCCTCTGTCTTGCTCTCCCTGGCAAAACCCACACTTGGTATGCTCAGCTGTCTACCTCTTCTCTACTTCCACCAGGCTGAGAGAGAAACAGGGACATGGCCTGCATTTAGGGCAGTCCCAGGCTCAGTCCACAGCACTCCAACACCCATGACAGCAATCATCCTAGAAATAGAGCCTCATGCACCCCTTCTCTGTACTGACAGAGATTCTTGGCTGGGCGGAGCAGTAGTCAGATCCCTGAACCCTTCTCTGTGCCCTCTGTGCACTTTAATGTCAAATCCAGATTGAGCAGTTCTCCAAATCAGATCAGGCTCCTCAGCCTCTGCCATGCCCAGATATCATCTTTGATCACCTAGGCCTGTCTTCAGTAGAATCTTCTTTCTTTGAATCATAGTCCTTTCATGTTTATATCTCCTCTTACTTTCCATCCACTGGTCCTCACCCTACTTTTTGACTATCTACCCATTTGACCTTGCTGTATGCAGAGATTAGCCTAATCTCTTTTTCCAATTGTAGTAGGATTGTGTATCAGGGGCACCAATTGATCAGAAATAAAGTCTTTTGAGACATGTTTTAAGTTATGTTGTAAAATTGTTTCTCTACTTAACATCACAGTCTTTCTTACATGTTCACCCCACACCCTAGAGTTGAACAGCCTCCTCAGGCCACCCTGTTTATTGATGGTTTCTTCTCCCTGCACCTGGAGCTATCCTGGTAGCTGGATCTTTTCCTTCAGAACACCAACATGCTGTGATGCTCCCCATCTAAAAGCCCATACTCCTGGCACTCCACCTGCACATTATTCCTCTATTTTCCCATCAGAATGTTGTCTGGACATGGTCACCTACATGAGCTTCTCTCATAGCCTTTCCTTGACATTGGCTTTGTTCAGTCTACAGTCTCTGGGACTGTACTTCCTTAGACCAAAGTCCCCTTCTGCCATCTGCACCTGCTTAGCTGATGGACATTTGGGGCTATACCCTCCTCACTTTCTCTCCAATCTCTCATCCATGTACCTTTCTGGTCCCCAGTTCTAATCATGGGTGAAAACAAAGGCTCCCACCCTGGGCCCTCACTCATTCTGCACACATTCCTTTGATCCCTGCTTCCCACCTTCACTCAGCTCCTTTCCAGTTAAGTTCCCTTCAAGTTTTATAATTGGTACCCAGCAGGTCTCTTCAGGGCAGTGTAGGCCCAGCAGAACTCGTCAAGTTTCCCTCCCTACCCATGCACTGTCTTTCACAATCTCTACAAGTTTAGGGTAGTCTGTGAAAGGCTGCCTAAATTTTGAAGCCCTACAGGGATGTCTGTGTCACAAATCCAGATTAGCTATTGTAAAGATTAGACGACCAGGGAGGAGAATTAAGCCACTCGTCAAGGCTTTATTGGAATGCACACCCTTGGACCAAATCCCCAGTCCATCAGAGCATGTCGGGAGAAATGGCATCAGAGATTCCGTGCATAGAGAATTTCAAGAAAACCTGGTCAGGAAGGGGAGGGCTTGGAAACAGGAAGAGAAGGCCAGAGTCAGTCCTTTCTGAATGGGTCAGGAAAACTCACTGATTGACAGGAGGTGTGTCCACTAGTGATGTCTCATCTGGCTTGCAGCAGCTCCGCTGACCAGTTTCCTTAATTGAGCATCTTAGACCCTGCCCAGACCTAACATCCTGGCCTTTTTGGTAATATAGGACAGCTAATTCTGTCTGGCTACTTCAAGCAGCATTAGGGGCATCAAGACATGGGGGTGCGGCCAGGGCATTGGTCAGGCAGGGAGGCAGGGAGCATCTGGTTGTCAGTCATGTTCCTTGAATGTAGAAACATCACCTGTGGGTAGGAACAGAAGCTTGGGAGGGATTACTGATTAGCAGAAAAAGAAGGGGGGGCTGCCGAGAAATTTTGAGTTTGGTGGGAGTCCAGCATGATGGGAGTTTAAAGCTGGTCTATTCTGTAATGAAATTTGTTTAAATTTTTAAGTAGCAGTAACTGCATAATAAAGTCCTCCTGCCTTAGCCCAGAGGCAGTGAATGGGGGCCAAGGAGAGCCCTGCTATTACCAATAGAAAGATGGCCCTTTTTTGCCCTAGAGAGGGAGGTGATAATTCTGCCTCATTGTACAGTTAAGTAACAAGGCTGGAGAGGACAAGGCATGTAAACATAGTATTTAGTTTTTAATGTCATAGATGTCTATCTTTCAATTATTTTAAATGCCCAGAAATGGCTATGTTCTTGGTTTTACTAGGTGTTTAAGATGAAGCAAGTCAAATTGACTTCTGTTCTTACCTATTGTAAAGAGTCACCTTTTGTTTTCCTGGGAGGCATCCTGAGGAACTTGAGGGCAGCATGTTAGCATCTAGTGCCACCTGAATTAGGACAGGTCGAGGTCTGGCGAGGTCTGTTGCTGATGCAGCTTCCCCGGGAAGGCTGAGGGACAGTTTCCCCTCTTCGGCGACCTTCTTCTTCATTGTATGGCAATGGATTGGCTCTTTATTTCTCTAATGGTCTCAGAAATCTCCTTGATCAGGAGGTCCTGTGGCCCAGAGATGTAGAGCACTTCAGAGAAGTTTCCTTCATTCCTTGGATTTAGGTTGACTCAAAGGGCAAAAGCCAAATACTGGGTTTTGGGTTTTTTTTTTTTTTTTTTTTGGCCCTTTAATTTAATTTTATTTTTCAAGTCTTGATCTTAAACACTCAGCAAGGCAATTTCAGCAGTCTTGAAGATACTGGGCTTTTACTTGAAGGCCTATTTATCCTATAGGTGGTGGCTGATTTATCTTAAAATAATCTGGGTTGCTTATTTTTGAAGTAGTACATCTGTAAAACATTAACAGTCAATAGTTAGAGTTTTAGGAAAATACAAAATAAAATCAACAACAGCTAAACATATTTAGTTTGTGTAACTGCTTTCTTAAAGTTTGGCTGAGTTATATATTATGTCCCTGTTTGAGGTCCTAATGATCTTTACAACAAGATTAATCTTTTGAACACATCTTTAAATGAACTGGAGTCTCAATTACTTTGAAGCCATTGCAGTAAGCTGGGAGACAGAACTATCTCAGGTAAGACAGGGCTCCTTGTAAAATCTCAGCAAAATATTGAATAGATTAGGTCCTCATATATTTAAAAGATCACTCTGATGTAAAAATAAATTAAAGCCTTATCTTATTGATGATAAGATTAGTTATAAAACATTAAATGACATAAATCAATACCATACAAGTTTAGTTTGGAGAACATCAGCTTGATATAATGCTCTTAAAAACCTTTTACTTTAAAACTTGTACATCTGAAAGAAATGAACACATTTAATATAAAAGTAGAACTAGTAGAACCAGAATTACATTGATGTTATTACATTAAGTTTAGTTCTGAAAGAAAAATTTAGATGTTAACTTTTCATTTAATCACAGTTGTAAACCTTTTGATTAGAAATATTCTCTTTCCTTCCAATAAATACCATATTCAGAATCTTTAATTTCTTTTGTTCATATCCCAAAGCAATCTTTGTAAATTTTTTGAACTTAGGCAACAGTAGAAACCTTTAAAATTTTATATAGGAATGTATAAACCTTTGTGTTTACTCAAATTAAATTGAGCCTTTTAAATGATGTAAATTAAAAATATTGGGATTTTTTTTTTAAGCTAAGGCAAAGCGGCAAGCCTGGGGCAGGGAAGAAGCAGGGGGAAGGAGCTGCCGTGTGGCAGGCAGCTCACAAACTTCCAGCTGCCCGTCCGAACAGCGAGGAGGAAGTGAGAAGGCAGGGAGGCACAGGCAGGCTCCGCAGCAGCTGGAAGAGCGAGCCCAGCCCTGCGCCAGCCTTCTGGAACAGGAGGGCCTTGGCAGCGCGGCAGCACAAGGAAGGAGATAGAGGAGTTTGAGGACAGAACAGAGGGGAAAGAAGGGAGGGGCAAAAGCGCACATTCCAATATAGCTTTGGTGAAAGGAATTTTTTATCCATGTCCTGTACAGCGACAGAGACTGCCAATTCAGTGAGGATTTCAAAATTAAAATTTCTTTCTGGGGGGCATTTTGACCCAAAGTTTTGGCCATCCTGGGGCCAGGCTAACATACAGCATGGGTCTGGAGTGAGTCCTGATTTGGCTCAGGAGGCCTCAGTATCTCCAATGACCTTTTGGCGCCCACGGGCGTGGATGAGAATGGAAAAAGGCATCCCAAATTCCAATCGCACCCATCCAAGGAACAGAGGGCTGAGCGGGGAGTCTAGGAATCCCCGTACCCTCCGGGGGCCCGAGTGGAAAGCGGTTGCTCACAAGGACTGGGATGTCTCCCTAATAGGAAATGGAAATTGAAAACAGTATAGCTTGAGGAAAGAGGCAAATAGCTCTATGCTAAAAACCCTCCCTCCCCTGATGAATGTTTCCCTGAGACTAATTGCTATAGATAAGGGAAGGGTGCTTCGCCAGGCCAGAGACACTCGGTCTGCAGCTCGCAGGACCCTGACCCCTGTGCCCAAACTCCTGGGCACTAAAACTGACAACTCCATTGATTTATGGAACTAGCCCCAAATTCCTAAGTGCCTGAGAGTACTGGCATGTCTCCACTATGCCACCCCCCAACATAAGCCTATAAAACCCAGTCCCTTTCTTTGTTCAGTGGCTCATTTTCCACCAGGAGAATGGGTCCACCACCACCACCTTCGCAGATGAATCCTGTTCCTGAATAAAAGCCTGAAAGGACTTGCATGGTTTGCTGCTGCCCTTTGATCTTTTTGCCCTTACACTCCTGAGTCCTTGAGGCCTTAAAATGGGGAGGTCTGTGGCATGCACGTGACTTACAGGTAGACCTCCGGAATGGAATGGGAGGGAGCCAAAAAGTCAGGGGAGATGGGGAGGGAATGTACCTCACTTCTGTCAGTCAGGGTGGCGGAAATAGAGAGGGGCTCTCGATCTGGTTCAGAAAGTTTGCTTTTACCCCAGTACAGGGAAAAGGTTCAAGACCTCTCCTGGGTTTCGCGCACCATTATGTAAAGATTAGACAACCAGGGAGGAGAATTAAGCCACTCGACAAGGCTTTATTGGAATGCGCGTCCTCAGACCAAATCCCCCGTCCATCAGAGCATGTCGGAAGAAATGGCATCAGAGATTCTGTGCATAGAGTATTTCAAGAAAACCCGGTCAGGAAGGGGAGGGCTTGGAAACAGGAAGAGAAGGCCAGAGTCCTTTCTGAATGGGTCAGGAAAACTCGCTGATTGACAGGAGGCGTGTCCACTAGTGACGTCACATCTGGCTTGCAGCAGCTCCACTGACCAGTTTCCTTAATTGGGCACCTTAGACCTTGACCAACACCTATGAGTAGGAGATTGTGTGTGAATCCAGCCAATAATTAAATATTTATTGTTTCAATTAACTTTTTGTGTCTGTGACAAGAAGAGTTAGTCTATTTGGGGTTCCAAGATGTCAATTTATAGACAGCTAAATCTAAAGGTCTAGCCTGAGGTGGAGGAAAGTATTTGTCAAATCCTGTTTTCCTGAATCATGTAGCTAGCCCACCCTATAATAACCTCTGAAACCCTCACTTTTGGGTCACTCTCTGAAGGAAAGGAGAGGTGACCCCAATCAATTGGCCTGTGTGCCTATTTCCTCAAGAAACTTTGCTATTCCTGCAGAGTTGTCTGGGCTGCACTTCTTGGGGAGAGGTGTGGGTTGGATACAACAATAAATTTTATGTGAATGTTTCTCTCTCTCTCTCAAAATATCACTCTATTTTACTCATCCTTCTTGTTGCCCTTGGTCACTGCCCTTGGCAGGGGATACTACTGTATTCAGAGAGACAGAGACACAGAGAGAAAGAGAATGCAGCAAGGAACAAATGACCATCATAATGGTAGCACATTCAAAATGTTCCACAGCCTGGTAACAACATTCATTAAATAATTGTATAACAGTGAACAACTTCTCAGGGTAAAAATGAGCATCAATTGTTTGTAGTGTTTATATGATATTCCACAATCTAATTAGAGACTAGCTTTCAAATGGGCAGATTTATGGGAAGAGTTAAAACTCATGAAATTGTCCTGTAATAGACTCAAAGGCATGTGGGAAGCTGGGAGGGAATATTCTACCAGCCAGATTTCTCCTCTTGGGGTGAAGGCAGCACCTATGGCCTGCCCTATTTCTCCTTAACCTTGCAGGACCTGCAGTGGGGTCAAGTACTGCTCTCAGGCCGCAATGAACTGATTCAGCCCCAGGGCAAAATAGCCCAGGTAACACAGAGCCTGGCTGCTTCTACCTGGTTCTACAGTCTTCCAAGACTTCATTGTCTGCCCTGTTTCTATGGAGGGTAAAGTGTAGGAAATACAGGGATTGCAAATTTCACCCACCCGGGGGACACTAGGAATGTTTATTGGGGGTGTCATTCTATTTTCACTAGAGCCTATGAGACAATGGGGGACCCCTATGAAAAAGGGCAAAATTATTTCAGGGGCCCAAAGTCTGTCCAAAATTCAAAGTATGGCATGTGACATTTCCTACTCTTCCTCCTTAACTCAGGGCCTATTACCCATTATATGTATGGTCTGTTTTCCTTGTCATCTCAGTATCTCAAACAAAAAAAAAATTCTTTTTTTGGTACCAGGGATTGAACTTAGTGATACTTGACCACTGAGCCACATCCCCAGCATTATTTTGGGTTTTATGTAGAGACAGGGCCTCATTGAGTTGCTTAGCACCTCACTGTTGATGAGGGTGGCTTTGAACTCACAATATTCCTCTCTCAGCCTCCTAACGTGTTGGGATGACAGGCATGCACCACTGCACATAGCTTCACTATTTCAATCTTACCCTGTAGCAGGGACAGATGAGAGAAGACATGGAAGATAGCAGAAAACATTTTTATTTGACTACAGGTGGCTCACAGGGTACAGCTTTTGCTGTAATTGTCTACTTTCCCAGAACCCCAAGTTCAGGACAAGCTCAAGATTTTAGAGTCTACAGAAGTTCACACAAAAGAAGCTTATTCTTTCACTCTTCTGGGCAAATTAACATTTCTAGGAGAGTTACTGTGAAGGGGAAAGCTGCTTCTCACCCCCAAACCCCCACCACCCGGCCAGCTGTTAACCTGGAGCCCAATTAATAATATCTTCTCTTTTCTTTGAAATATAAACATCTTTGTGAAATTCAGGTTCAAAGCCAGAGGCCTTATTATGGACCCATCTTTCCTACCACACTTTGCATTTGCAAACATACATTTAGAATCTCTTATATTGTTATTATACTGAATAGTCCATAGATGTTTGTGAAAAACAAATAAAGGGGCATCCAGCACCTAAAGTGCTGATCTCTTCCAGGCTGGTGGCCAAATAAGATAGAGCAACAGGAAATAGGAAGTTTAACTACATTGAAATCTTTTGTAGAGACTCTTGCTGATACTCCTAAGATCAATTATGTTACAGATTTCTGGAGAAGCTTAATTAAGATCTTCTGTGGAGGGGGGATTGCCACTACAATCCCACCTCAGAAAGTAGATGTTTTTTCAGCCTAATGACTTTCCCATAAAGTCTCTAAGGTCTTCAAGGATAAATGAGACAAGAGAATGCAACTTGGGGAAGTGTCTCAAAGGGCAAATCCAACTCTCAGGCCCTTACTTGTTACTTGGATGATTTTTGTTTTCTTCCCCCACCTGTTCTCTTAGCAGCTACAGCAACTCATCTCTACCTCAATGTAAAAGGTGTTTTGCAGTCTGCAAAACCAAGAAAAAATACATAATGGTTTCAGGAGTCTAAGATGACCCCTCATTCCTCAAACAACATGCTGAAAAAAACAACGCTTTGTGAAAATATGCTCCAAACCACTGAAAATTCCTAGTTTCTAGCCTGACCCCACAGTGCCTAGATAGCAATATAACCAGGACACTGTGTTAGAGGAGCCAACAGCCCACACACCCAGCCAGAGCTGCTTCTTTTTCTTCCTCAAGCACAAACACCTGTGAAGCTTTCACTGTGTTAAAATTCCTCTAAGTCTACTCCCATTTCCACAATGTCCGGACCCAAGGACTGACTCTGCTAACACCTAGACATTTCCCAAATTTCTCCTTCTCTCTGCCACTCATTGACTTTCACCATTTCTCCTTTGTGGTCCCTTTAAAAAAAGACTGCCTATTGTGTTTTCTAGGCTACTGCCATATGCATTCTCCAGGGTGTTTGGGTATTCACTCTGTGAACAATTTGAGGTGGAGTTTAAGTGGAAGAGATTGAAGATGGTGAATTTAGTGATGTGGTTGATTATCACTAAGATCTCCTCTACAACCTACAAATTCCTCATGAACAATAAGATTTCTCCATAAATCTAGAAATGAGTATTAGACAAGAAGGAAACCTAACCGTTCTATGGGTTCATGTTAGAAGTAATTTAATGCTGCCCAGCTGATTTTGCTAAAGAGCCAGTCTATTACTCAACAGCTTCAAAATACTCAAATCAAGATGGAAAATGACTGCCTCAGAAATGAATGTCATCATAAACATAAATGAGATTTCAATCATTTAAGTGTTTTATACTTAACATAATTATTATTGAATAGAAAAAAAATTAATATGCTGAACCTTTATTTCATGCCTGTTATTCTTACATAAGACTATTTTCCCATGCAAAATTTTACTAGTTTTCAAGAATGACTCTTTTTAAGGATCAGTAACCTTGTTGCTGGAGAGCCTCACTTTCACTGAGCAGCTTAGGCTCAGCTGGATGTGGCTCTCTAAGCAGCTCTCCTGGGGACCAGCTAGACCTAGGATGCCCTTCTGCTGATGAGGTGGCAGGACCTTTGTTAGAGCAGGTGGGCAGGCATTGAGAGAGGAACATCCTTTCCCAGGTCATGCCCAGGCTCACATGCATGCTCCTCAACACCGCATCACACTTTTCTCACAAAGATATGCTCACAGGGCTTGTTCATGCATCTGTCCTTTCACAGCTAACAAACCTCCTATTCTCTTGGCACCCATGGCTATATATAAATGGATAATATATTTTTTTAAATATTTTTTAGTTGTAGAAGAACACAATGTCTTTATTTTATTTATTTATTTTTTAAAATAATATTTTTTAGTTGTAGGTGGACACAATATCTTTATTGATTTAGTTTTATGTGGTGCAGAGGATCGAACCCAGTGCCTCACACATGCGAGGCAAGTGCTATACCACTGAGCCACAATCTCAGCACCTTTATTTTATTTATTTTTATGTGGTGTTGTGGATTGATCACAGTGCCTTACACTTGCAAGGCAAGCGCCCTACCACTGAGCCACAACCTCAGCCCCAAAACATATAATTTTTAATTATATTTTTCCTCCATGGCTATAAGGCCATAAACTCCCCATTAAGAGAAGGCATCAATTTTCTTCACACTACCAAGGAACCAATCAATTACTTAGCCCATCCTAAAGGAATATTGCAAAAACAAAGGCAAGTTAATAATTGTGTTCAATAGACTTCCTCACTTGCTCTCTGCTCCCAGCCCCCACCCTCAAAAGCCCATCAGTTAGCCCAGCAGGAAGTGAGGCCTGCAGGAAGCTCCTGGAGATTCAGCAGAGGGACTCAGCAGCTGGGCTTGGGAGTTAGAGCATGGGCTGCCTGAGGCACAACTTGTCTTCCACTAGTCACTGATTACAGAGAAAGAAGAAGACAAAAGAGAAATAAAGTAGTTTGAGTTGGATCTTTCAGGAATCCAGGTGTCCATTCTGACACCTGTGGTAAAGGCAGAGGTGAATCTCCAGGCTTCCTGCAGAAGGGTGGCCTGGAAGAAAGAGGAAGACATGTCATATCCTGGGAGGTGGTTCTTCAGCACCAGTAGCAGAAGGTCCTGGGGACTGCCTAAGAGAGGGCACATCTTCATTGCAGCCAGATGTGCTGAGCCAAATAGGCCAAGAAGCTGACCAGGGAGAAAAGGGGCAAGGTTTTCTGAGGAGCTGTGACAGGGCTGAGCTAAAGTAAGCCTGGCACATGTAGGGGGACCACCCGGTGCCAGGACTCAGGTTTTCCCACATGGAAAGGGAAGAGCTCTGCCTGTGCTGAGCAATGAAAGGCCACAAACTCAAATCACTTTCAGAGGAAGGTTCCTTGCTACTGTACCCGGCAGGCTGATGGTCTGCACCAAGTCTATGAAGAGGTGAGATGTATGTGTCCTTGTGTATAAATTGGTATCTGTGTGTGTGTGCATGTGTGTGTGTGTGTGTGTGTGTGTGTGTGTGTGTGTAGAAATGGTCTCAGGTCCCTGGGTGAAGGTGGGGTGTGAAGGAACCTGTCCACACTGTGAGAGGACAGATGCATGAACAAGCCCTGTGAGCACATCTTCATGAGAAGAGTGTGACGTGGTGTTAAGGGACCATGCATGTGAGCCTGAGCATTAACTGGGAAAGGCTCCTCCTCTCTCAATACCTGCCCATGTGCTCTACCACAGGTCCTGCCACCTCATCAGCAAAAGGGCATCCTAGGTCTAGCTGGTACCCAGAGAGCCACATCCAGCTGAGCCTAAGCTTCTCAGTGAGAGTGAGGATTTCCTGCAACAGGGTTACATATCCTGGAAAAAAGCCATCTGGGGCATCACCAAAACCCCATGGTCACCTCCTGAGTAAGTCTGCCTCTCCACTATTGGTGCCATGGATCGTGATTGGTTGGTACTTGAAGGGAATAGGGGTGGCACAAAGGGGTTCGTGGTCCTTGGATTCAAGATGTTTCCTGCATCCATCCTATCCTGTGAGTCAGGGTACAGAACAAGAAAAGGCATTAAGGCAAGGCCACAGCAGGGACAGCTACCTGTATTTCTACTAATTAAGCCTATAGCCTGGTCCCCACACTCTCATTGGGCAGAGCAGATAAGCACAGTCTATAAAGCAGTATTTAGAATTCCTCTGCAAGTGACCCAGCACAAGCTATTGTCTCTTACCTGAATATATGTACTTGTACCAAGGTGGGGGTTTGATCCTCATATGAACAAATGCCTGAGAACATATATCATTATTACAATGCTCCACCCAGAGAACACCATTGATTTATGTTCTTTAACTTTGCCATGTGCAGCCTTCTGATTCTCTTCCCCTGCTACAACACAGGGATCCCAGAATGGCAATACTGGAGAGTCTTCTATTGTTTGAATCAGAATTGTCCCCCCAAAGGCTCATGTGTTGAATCTTTGTCCTCAATACAGCCATATTAAGAGGTGGGACTTTTTGTAAGTGTTTCAAGCAAGAGGGCCCTGAGCTCATTGTTGGATTAATCCACAGAAGGATTCATAATTTGATGGATTTTCAGGAATTATTTGTAATTATAGGAGGTAAGGAATAGCCAGACAAATTAGGCCATTAAGATGGACAGGGAAACATAAGAAATATGTACACATTTTTCAGGATATTCTGCTTTGCCTCAGGCCCAAAGCAATGGAGCTGTCTGACCATGAAGTGCCACGTCTCAAATTGTAAGCTCAAATAAAACTTTTCTTCTGTAAGTTGTTTGTGTCAGAAATTCTGGTCAGAAGGGGAAAAAACTAATGCAAATCTCCATCCCCATCCTTCCCAACATGAATGAAAGGGCGTCTCACCTCACACACTTCTCAAGTGCTTGAGGGCCAACTCTGGCTGCAGTATTTGGTAACCTGGGGAGCTGGCCACACAAAAGAGGACTTGGACAGTCTTGTGAACCAAAATTCTATTCAGCACCCAGTGCTAGAGCAGCATCAAAATGGCCTCTTCCCTCTCCAAAATCTCCAAAAGAGAAAGCCCTTTGTAAGGAGGTGGGATGAGTTGGGAATCCTTTCTACCTGGAGGGAATTTGGGTGCATACTTTAGCACTCCAGAAAAATATCAAGTCCAGACTGGTTTGAGGGCCACTAAAATGTAAAGATGCATTAGGGTTCAAAGGGTGTTAAAGATCCTAGAGTGCTGGGATTCTTTCTTGTCAGGGACTTAGGGTAAGAAGGAGTAACCAGTTTGTCCCAAGCCCTCCTTAATGCTGAGGATTTTCAGCATGCAGGGTTGCACAATACCCTGCCCTACTCCACCCCAGGCTGATCAAAAGCCTTAGAGAAAGGCTGGCCCTGAGCTGTTCTATGTACCCAGACTCATATCTGTGAGTGTTCCTGCCAAACAAACCGTGGTGAGACCTTAGAAAAATCACCCCAGAAACACACAGCCTTTTAGGTTTCTAAAAACAGATTTTCAAAAACTCACAAGAGGGTGAAAAAAAAAAACAAAACTAAAACAACAAAACCACCTCTCAGGAAACAGCTCACACCTCTTGACAGGCTAGGGAAGCAGGCTGCAAGAGAATGCACAGATGCAGAAAGTGAAAAGAAAACAAGACTGCCAGGCACAAGTCGCAGGTATTCTAGGGCTCCCAGGACCTTCCACTTTGGCCTGTCTCTAGGACAAGAGACATGAGAAACCTATGACAGGGTGGCTTGGTTTAGACTCGGGACACCCACTCTGCTTGCTACCTGCTCCACCCCAAGACAAGTCCACCAGTGGCTAGTGCACCTCCTTAAGCAACAAACAAAAATGCATCCCTAAAATCATGCCCCACCCCCGCCCATTCTGCACAAAATGCCCTCCTTCTGCTCTGCTGCTGTGCGCATGGGCGCAAAACTCACCTGGGAAGCACTGGGTTGGCTGCAGCACTTGCAGCTGCTCCATGCCATGGCAGAGTTCAGCGCTAAGGCCGGTGGTCTGATGCTCTTCCAGAACACAGGAGACAGGGAGGACACCGCAAGCTTGGCACACCGAATTCAGATTCAGAGTCATAGGCTCTCTCCAAGTAGCCTCCTCTCCAGTAGGGTGCCAGAGGTGAAGTGGTGCAGCTACACAGAAGGAGTGAACGGGGCACCAGTCCATACAATGTGCAGCCCTTCAGGGTTGGAGGGTGCCAAGTGTGTTGTGCTGGGCCCACCAGGCGATGATTTGCATCTACCATTGTGCAGCCAGACTTTCCACCTGAGAGGTCTCTAGAGTCCCTGGGTTCCTTGGGGTTTTGCTGCTCATAGAAATCACAAAAGCCTAATAGGAGAGGAGAGGCTGGCTAAGAGACTGTGGGTACACCCAAGTGGACACAGGATGGGGGTGGGGAGCAGAGCTCTTCCTCCACCATTTTCCAGATTGCTTGCTGAAAGCAAGGGATGGGAGCACCGCCCCTTCTGGGGCCCCAGGCAGGAAGTGGGTTATATGGAGCATATGCCATGGGCATGCAAGGACATGGTGGGGACTCACTGGGTTGCTGGCCATAAGGAACAGCAGCCACTGACTTGCTTAGTCATGCTTGCTTGCAATGATGGGGGCCAAAATAGGAGTCCAGTCCATGCAAACGAGGGCTCCTGAGGGGCCCAGCCCATGTAATCGACAAAGGAGCAATGAGGGGCACCTAAGAGCAGGCCTACTGGTTACAATTGATAGGGGGGCTCAACCTATGCACATGCGCAAAAGGAGGGCCCAGTGACAATCATACTATCTCACTGTACATAACCAATGACATTGACTTTTACTGGGTGTAACCAATCACCAGCCCACACGAACAACTTGGTCCACACCACCAACTTGGAACTGCTTTTAACTGCTGGCCCTGCTACAGTTTGGGATCTTGCTCCAAGGACATCAGCGACACCGGCCACCTTGCTGTTTGTCCCTGGGTCAGCTCCACCATTCCTTGACATCCAGCCATTGGCCGAAGAGAACCACCAGATAAGAAGAATGTCTGCTCTTTGGCTAAGAGAAGTCACCTGGCACCGGAGGTACTTTGGGGCTTGTGATTGCCCTAGGGTTATATGAATTAATTGTAATGTTTAGTGTAAGACCAACAACCAGATGGAGGTGAAACAGGACCAACACAGGCTTTTATTCTAGGAAATACGCTCCCGGACCAGTTTCCCGGCCAGTCACCAGGCTCGAACAGGTCGGGAAAATGGCGCTGTGCCTCGTGTTACACAGGGTTATATAGCCTCTCCCCATCCGGGAAAGGCAGGCTTGAGGCCAGGAAGAGGTGTTGACTTAGAGTCCAGTGTCTTCTGAGATTGGTTTGGTGCAGCTGGTGATGTCAGATCCCTTCCGGTATGAGCCGAGAGCCGTACTGT
>PVHX01013550.1:0-28340 GCA_004024805.1 Geosciurus inauris | reverse complement strand
CATATGTGCTACGTTTGTCGCGCGCGACAGTGAGTGGGCTGGCTCCTGGTGTTGTGTTGGTGCAGCGCCGCGGCGCGCCAGGTCTGGTTTTCTGTGTCTGCCTCCGACCTAACATTTAGTTGTCCTAGGATTGTGTGAATTGCAAGCAGGACTTAAGCACCCCCAAATAGTGTAACTTACCTGTAGTGCTTGATTAGTGTGCATCAAAGGATAGTTGGGGTGCTCCAGCATGCCCAATACTTTTTGCATTAATTAATTATATTGGATGATTGTTGTGATTGAACATACACTTGCATTTAAAGAAAATCCACCTCCAAGTAATTATTAATTATGCATGCTGCTCGTGACTTGGGGAAAGCCTGGGTAGGACAAGCTGGGAGGCTAGGCTTCTGTGGCAAGGCCTAGATAGCACTAAGAGAGAGGGTGGGAGTCCTGAAGGGCTAGTCTATCCTCCAATCTGGAAGACTAGTCCAGCCAATGGGAACAGGTGACTTTGGGTACATCTTCAAAAGAGACCAGGTGCTGGTGGCTTAATGTGGTGCTTGGCGAGTGGGTGAAATTACTGAGTCTGTTAGGATGTGGGACTGACAGATTATGAGAAAGAATAATAGGAAGAAATGAGACTCACAAAGAAATGTAGTTTTTCCCAAAGAACAACTATAAAAGTGAAAGCATTTAGACCTGTAATAGTGTCTGGGTGACCCAGAGATCTAAGGCTCTGTGGGGAAAATCCACTGTTTTCTGCCCACTGCCAGCTGCCACTTGTGATCTGGCCACCACCTAGGAGCAGAGGGAAAGAGGAATGAAAGCTCATGGAGCCAGAGTGACCAGGATTGGTTGTTTCTCTCCTGCCCAGTGCTGTGGGACTCCTGCCTTGCTGAACTTAGAACACAATGTGCGATCTGCACCTCCCTGTGCCCTAAGGAAATCATGGGGAAATCACTCTCAAAGGCAGAAGAACAAGTGTTTAAAAAAGTGTTGCTGATGGGAAAGGCTGCCTGGTGTTCCATGCATGATATTCTTCAATGAGATGTGGGGATAATACCCATGTGTGCTGAGCTCAGACTAATTTTAAAGGCTCAATTTGCAGTATATATTTACAAGCCACAATATAGTTATTTAAAAAAACACATTTTATGTTATTTAGAAAAGGATAATTAAAATAGAAAAATTAAAAGAGAAATATTTTTTTTTTAAATCCCTTCCAGAAGAAAGCCACTTACAGCAACCCAGGACTTTATCATCACAGGCAATGCAGCAAACACAACTGTAGCCATCTGAGACACTTTGCATTTTTTCTTCCCTCCTTTATAGGGAGAAGTAGGCAAGCAAGCTCATGTCTGGAGCCAACTGAGGCCTTCATAATTCTTTACAACAATCTCAAGGAGTGGATCTGGCCAGGACCCAGTCTTCCAGATGTTTTGTCTCAAAGACCAGGCCTTTAAAATTAGTCTGAGATTTTGAAAGCAGCCAATTGGTTTAGGGCTTCTTAAACACGTGGGAGAATGCAGTCTATGGTTACACAGGTGCCTTGCACCAATTTAATCCTCAGCCTGGCCAGCTCATTAGGCTTCACTATTTCTACCTGGAAATTGCTACTTGAGGTTTGTGCTTGAACCTGTAACAATCAGTACAAGGCACTTGCCTTGGCCAAGAAGTCCCCAGTGTTCCACAGTGCAGTTGAATCCTAGCTGGGCTGACCCTCCACTGTATTCTAAACTCTGAATTTTCAAGTGTCTTCAGTGAGACCTCAGAATCAGCTGCTGATTGGCTCAAGGTGAGGCACCTGAACTCTGCAATTCATTAATGAACAATACGATACCAGGCCACATTTTGTGGTCAGAAGTTGTTTTATTGCTCTGATGAAAAGATATGGAAAGCTAAGCTGACTGCCCAAGCCATTTGATGTTCCTTAGGCTTTTTTCTGTCAAAAGGTAGTATGTTTGGGCTTGCCATGAGGCATAGGCATCCTAGGACTTAGTGAAGGGCCTGTCAAGGCATATTCAAGTCCCATGGTAACCAGCACTCCACCACACTTGAGGGTCAGTCCCGTTATGCTGTAGTGTTTATGTAAATGAGATTGTGTGTGTGTTTCTTCCAATAAATTTGTGATAAAACACCAAAACTGCATTTTAAGGTTTATATTGGTATATACTTTTATATTGTTATATTTGTAATGTCAGATCGGTGGTAAAGATCATGACCACTAGCAGAGGGGGCCTAAGCAAGGCTTTATTGGGGTCCACACTTGGGCGACGTTTGTGGTTCTCCAGTGAGGGCCAGGGAATTCGCACCCAAGAGTGGAAGAAGTCCTTTTATGGGTAGGTTGAGGGAGGGGGTTTCTCATGAAGAGGCTTCTCTTCTCGGTTGGCTGAGGCCCAGTGACAAGTATGAGCTAATTTTACAGTTCGGCCTGCTTATTGATGATTGGTTTACGTCAGATTGGTGAGCAGTCAATGTTTATTGCAGAAGAGTGACTTCAGATGCCCATCCCCCCTTTGTCTATCTGCCAACCTTAGACCCAACTATATTCACTAATGTTCAATAAATTTTTATGTTAATACATTTATTATAAAGATCCATTTACTTATATCTGTGTGTATAAAATATTATGAAGTGTTTCCTATGGTATTTCTGCAACTTGGTTAGGTGAAGCACCCTAGCATGGGAGCAGACACACATATGCACGTGAATGTGTTTGCATAGTGTTGCTATATGCTTATTATGTTCATGTGTATACTACTACATGGTCCATAAATAGGTTTGTTTATTAATATAGGTACATATTTATTAAAGGTAAAGGAGGCCATGAATGTCTCAGTTTAGGATTGATGTTGCTTAGTGATTCTCCATATCCCCCAGGGTTTCTATTACTAAGCCCTTGACTGGCCTGAGGCCTGGACTATGCTACATGTTGTCCTGTGCATGAGCAGATCTGCACCCAACCACATTATGTCTGCCACAACCTTCTCAGCCAACAAACTGAGACTCTGAAGTGCGTCCAATGTTTGTTCATTTGTTTCTGGCTCTGGAAATGTTTGTATAAGAATAATCAGAAACAGACATGACTGCAATAGGAACAAGACTTGTTATAGTGTCCTCTTGCTTGAGCAGAAGGGAGACACAGCACTGAACAAGGGGACATCAAACTAATTCTCTGAACCAAAGGACAGAGTTTTATTCATGTTAAATGACTGTTTGCAAGGGGCGGTGAGTTTTAGGAATGTTAATTTGGTTTAGAAAATTTCAAAGATGTGGTTTTTTTTTCCCTGGGAGAACACTTTTACCTTAGGGAAGTGATAGTTACCTGGTCACTCTGACATCAAATATTATCCCTCATATCAATACCACATCCTCATATAAACTTCCCTGCCTTGTGGTAAGGAGGAGTGGCTGTAGCTGTTAAGAGAACACACAGGTGGGAAGAGGAAGAAAACACAAATAATACCAATTAACAATGTAAGACCAGGGAGGATTTGCAGTTTCTGAGACTCCTCAATTCTTTTGTCTTCATCATGAATCTCAAAGGATGAACAAAGGATCAAATTGTTGAGCTGAATAAGACAAGAGTGAATGAGGGACCCCTGCACATTAAGCCTTAAGAGTGCTTTCCCTTTTTCCTTCTGGGGTTCCTGACTCTATCACATCTACTGACAGAGGCTAGTCAACCAGCTTGTCTCTGACTTGATGAAACCCTTTGGTCACATTGATGGATAATGAGTGGGTGGTTGAAGTAGCCTTCTGTTCTTAGGCTGAGTACAAATGTGAGGCCCAAAGTACCTGGTTACTCAGGTGCCTCACAATGATGCAATCTTCTGTTATGCCAGCCAGTTTGGCTTCTCTACATGCCCCTGAAAGTGCTCAGATCTGGTTTTCATGGGAATAGATAGCAAACAGGGACTATCAACTTGGCCCTTGCCCAAGTCAGTGGCATCCCAAGCCCTACAAATTGCAGTTTCATTGTAGCACACTGATATTCCAATCTGGTGTCTTCTCAAATCCCAAATATTCTTAAAGCTTTTAGTAAATCTGAACACTCATGCTTACCTGATGTTCAACTTGGTATAGGATAGTACCCAATATTCATATAATTATTTTTTTGTTTATGTTTTTTTCCCTGATACAAATAAACAGAAAGCAAAGCTGGATAACCAGAGACAATCTTGCCCTTTAGGACAATTTCATTAAAAGGCCTTGTGTTCCAGAATCTATCAGGGCATTTGGACCTCCCACCCCTGCCAGTAGTCCTCTAGAATGTGCACTGGCTCTTCATGTGAATAAAGGAGTGTGTGTCCAGTGTGTCCCTTGATTATTTTCTTATTATACCCACATATCAAATATTTGTATTTTAAATATTGGTATTTTATCCTTAACTCTGTCCATAAATTAATTAATTTTATATGTAAATTTTTGGTTATAAACACCTATGTGTGACTGTGTATACATTATTCCCTAAAAGTGTTGTGATGACTCTTCCTATACTTACTATGGTGAAGTACACCAGACTGGCAAGTACAGTCACATATGTCCCTGAATGTATTTGCATAGGTTATGTATATACATACTAATGTATCTATGTCTACTTCTAAATGTTCCATACAAATATTTTTGCATGAGAATATAGGTAACTGCTCATCATGTGGTTCTATTTGTGGGAAGGAGATCATGAAAATATGATTGATAATACTAAATACATTCCACAGTGACCCAGGGCTACTGGTTCAGTCTAATGTCTGGGCTGTGACCTTGTGCCATGCACATTTCTCACCTTGAGCATATGTGGTTTAACCTTCTAATTACATCATGTATGTTACATTCTCCTCCCACAGCAGGGTGGGTCCCTGAATTAGGTGCCATGTCCATCAATCTACTTGAGTAGGCTACTCCACCACTCTTTCTTTGACCATGGACATTGAGTTGGTAATGTATGTTGAGCCAAAAGGGCTTTGTGAAGCACTCTTTTGTTATTAGGCTTCTCAAAAAACTGGGAGAGTGTAGGACTCTGGGTTCACCAGGTACCTTGTATCAACAGTATTTTCAGATGTACAAGCCATTTAGGGTGTTCTTGCTCCATCTAGAAGATTCCAGATGTGGATTCCTCAGGGATGTGTAGCACAGTCGGTGGCCCTTGCTGGTTAAATAGACAGGACTGAACTTCCAGTCAGATGCCCTCTAGCTCATGCACATTCACACTGCCCTCGGTGAAACCTTAGAGCTCAGTTGAAGTTAGATTCAGGTTGTATTTCCTTCTCCACCCACCTTTCTCAGACTAACTAGTCCCACCAATCTCAGACTAACTAGAGTAGTCAAATATTGGATTTCATGTTGATTGAAAGGTATGCAAAACCAAGCTGTCTCTCCAAGACAATGATGCCTGTTGGGCAAAATTTCCACTGCAAAATAACTACTTTCAGGACTTGCCAAAAAAAAAAAAATTCTTGGACTCTACCAAAGAGACTCCCATGGCGTTTCCTTCAAACCCACCAAAATGGGGTTTTCTGCTATCTGGGTCTCTCCTGCATAGCAGTACTTTTATCTATTCTTGCTTAAATAAATCCTACTCTGTTTACTCTTGCCTTTTGTGATTGTTCCTAGATTTGTGTTTTTGTTGTTGTTGTTGTTTTTAATTTTCAAGAAAAGAACCTAGAGTACACTGCCTGAGCAGGAACTATTATCTCACCTCAAAACTCTAGTTTCACTATGATACCAGCCGTTACCGGTGAGGATTTCTGCTCCACATTTTGAAGTTTGAACATTAGAGAAGCACACCAAAGCAAGCATTTAAGCAGGTAGACTTCTCCCAGGAGGAAGAAGGGGGCCATAGTTGGTATCCTGGTATCTATAAAGATCACTCGACCAGGAGAAGATGAATTAAGCCACTTGGCAAGGCTTTATTGGAATGCGCGCCCTCGGACCAGATCCCCCATCCATCAGAGCATGTTTGGGAGAAATGGCGTTGGAGATTCCATGCATGGAGAATTTTAAGAGAACCCGGTTAGGAAGGGGAGGGCTTGGGAACAGGAAGAGAGGGCCAGAGTCCTTCCTGAATGGGTCAGGAAAACTCACTGATTGACAGGAGGCATGTCCACTCGTGACATCACATCTGGCTTGCAGCAGCTCTGCTCACCAGGTTTCTTAATCAGGCATCTTAGACCCTGACCAGACCTGACATCCTGGCCTTTTTGGTAATGTAGGACAGCAGATTCTGTCTGGCTATTTCAAGCGGGATTAGGGGCGTCTAGAGATGGGGGTGCGGCCGGGGCATTGGTCAGGCAGGGAGGCAGGGAGCATCTGGTTGTCAGTCATGTTGCTTGAATGTACAAACATCACCTGTGGGTAGGAACTGAAGCTTGGGAGGGATTACTGACTAGCAGAAAAAGAAGGGGGGCTGCCGAGAAATTTTGAGTTTGGTGGGAGTCCAGCATGATGGGAGTTTAAGGCTGGTCTATTCTGTAATGAAATTTGTTTAGGTTTTTAAATAGCGGTTACTGCATAATCAAGTCCTCTTGCCTTAGCCCAGAGGCAGTGAATGGGGGCCAAGGAGAGCCCTACTATTACCAATAGAAAGATGGCCCTTTTTTGCCCTAGAGAGGGAGGTGATAATTCAGCCTCATTGTACAGTTAAGTAACAAGGCTGGAGAGGGCAAGGCATGTAAACATAGTATTTAGTTTTTAATGTAATAGATGTCTAACTTTAAATTATTTAAATACCCAGGAACAGGCTGTGTTCATGGTTTTGCTAGGTGTTTAAGATGAATCAAGTCAAACTGACTTCTGTTCTTACCTATGGTAAAGAGTCACCTTTTGTTTTCCTGGGAGCCATCGTTGAGGTACTTGAAGGCAGTATGTTAGCTGCTAGTGCCACAGGTCTGGCGAGGTCTGCCGAGGTCTGATGCTGATGCGGCTTCACTAGGAAGCCTGAGGGACAGTTTCCCCTCTTTGGCGAACTTCCTCTTCATCATATGGCATTGGATTGGCTCTTTAATTCTCTAATTGTCTCAGAAGTCTCCTTGATCAGGAGGTCCTGCAGCCCAGAGATGTAGAGCGCTTCAGAAAATTTCCTCACTCCTTGGATTTAGGTTGACTCAAAGGACAAAAGCCAAATACTGGGTTTTTTTGGCCCTTTAATTTAATTTTAGTTTTCAAGTGTTGATCTTAAACACTCAGCAAGCCAATCTCACCAGTTATAAAGTAAGATTACTGGGCTTTACCTTCAAGGCCTATTTATCCTATAGGTGATGGCTGATTTATCTTAAAATAATCTGAGTTGCTTATTTTTGAAGTAGTACATCTGTAAAACATTAACAGGCAATAGTTAGAGTTTCAGTAAAATACAAAATAAAATTAACAGCAGCAAAACATTTAGTTTGTGTAACAGCTTTCTCAAAGTTTGGCTGAGTTATATATTATTTTCCTGTTTGAGGTCCTAATGATCTTTACAATAAAATTAATCCTTTGAACATATGTTTAAATAAATTGGAGTCTCATCTATTTTGAAGCCCTTGCAGTAAGCTGGGAGGCAGGACTATCTCAGGTAAGACAGGGCTCCTTGTAAAATCTTAGCAGAATATTAAATAGATTAGGTTCTCATTTATTTAAAGATCACTTTGATGTAAAATAATTTAAAGTCTTATTGATGATAGGTTCAGTTATAAAACATTAAATGATATGAATGGATACCATGCAAGTTTAGTTTGGAGAACATCAGCTTGATAAAACATTTTAAGGCTTCTATTTTAAAGCCTTGTATACCTGGAAGATATGAACACCTTTAATATAGGATCAGAATTACATTGATGTTATTACATTAAGTTCAGTTTTGAAAGAAAAATTTAGATGTTAACCTTTAAATTAGTCATAAACATAACAAAAGAAACCTTTATGACCTCTTTTCTAACTGGCCCTCAATCCTAAGATAGAATTGGGCTGGACCAGAGAAGTATATTCATTTATCATTTATGAAAACATTAAAATGTTATGCTATGGAATTTAAAGGAATCAAAAGCACTTGGTATTGGATCTAACAGTCAACATTCCATTCAACAAACACACTTGAGTATTCAATATCCAATCTAATTTGCTTATTTTCATTACAAAATCAAGACATTAGACAAGCATATTTAAGAGTAACATTTTCCCTTGAAGAAATTTTTGACAATGAGATATATATGAGACATTTTATAGACATTAACAAGTTATTAGTCCTTTGACCACGTGGAAAAACTTGTGAGTTGAGTAATTTTAAAGACGTCTTTGTTTTTGTTTACCCAATTCAAATTGAACCTTTTAAATCATGTGAATTAAAGGTATTTGGATCCATTTTGTCAATTTTAGTTTATGAGCACTCCATATATTAGATTTGATATATAAACACATGTAAACAATACACAAGACAAAAACATGTATAGACATCACATGAAAAATAGAGGCCTCTTGAATTAGAGTGTAAAAGAACTTTTATAGTTGGATAAAATATATCTGATCAGAAATCTTAATTTCAGTGCGCAGAGTCAAAATACATTGCTTTGGCTTTGGAGAAGGGAAGGGGGAGAGCGCAGCGAGAAGTTGAAAAAACAGAACAGAGGGGAAAGAAGGGAGGGGCGAGAGCCTGTTTCCAACAAAGCCTTGATGAAAGGAATTTCTGTCCGTTTCCCCATCCAGTGACAAAAATTAGCCAAATCAGTCCGGGTGGGGAAGACAGGGAGTGGCTCATGAATTCTCCTGGTTCTCCCGGTTCGGTTGGGAGGGCCTGCCTCAACCCCAGTGCGGAAAAGGTTCAAAACCCTCCCGGGTTTCTGGCACCATTATGTAAAGATCACACGACCAGGAGAAGATGAATTAAGCCATTTGGCAAGGCTTTATTGAAATGCGCACCCTCGGACAAAATCCCCCGTCCATCAGAGCGTGTCGGGAGAAATGGCGTCGGAGATTCCGTGCATAGAGAGTTTTAAGAAACCTGGTCAGGAAGGGGAGGGCTTGTCTATGTACAATAGATGTGGTTCCCAGCTTGGTGCGCTTGGGAAGTGTTGGAAATGAGATAAAGTCTAGGGGGGAGTCTTCATCTATCTCTCTACCTTTGTTTTTGGACATCTGATTATTTTTTGTTTTGATAACAGCTATTTACCTCATCATTTTATTTTTCATGAATACAAAATATCCTGGCTTCACTTAAATACAAAAATGAAAATATGAGGTATCCAATTTCATAATCAACTTTAGAAGAAAAATGGATTTTTTAAAAGCTCCATTGCTCTGTGACCATATATGATGGGAAAATAATTATACACACTTATTAGTATAATGATTTTGATGTATCTAAAATCATCTTGACATATTTGTAACTGTTGCAGAAAATAATTATAAAAATTCAGATTTTTAAATATGAAGTTAAAAAGTAGAAAGATTTTATTCACATTATAATGAAATACATGTGAAAACAGATATAAGTAGGACAAGTATAAAGGGACATGGATATAAAACAAGTCACTAAATATAGTGGGAAATGTGGAATTTGTTTTCTATAAATTATTTTATTTTCATCATTACTAACTTATTACTTGATCAATAACAGAAATTTCAAAAAACTTATTTTTAGAACTGAATTGCAAAAGTATTTTGGCTTTCAGCACATTCTCCTATACGCTGGAATACTATTTCCAAGTCTATTTGCAGATAGACATGCACATACACACATAACACAGTATAATCATGAAATACAACCCAAAGAAACAACTGAAAGCAGCAGTCATTATCTCCAAGCAAATTTCCTTGGACAACAGTAACAAGAAGAAACTGTCAGTTCACACATTCACTATGCTTTTTCCATAGCCCCTATGTACTTGGAGCTGGTGCAGAACAAATTCAACCCACAAGACTGGTTTAATTAGGACCATTTTGATTTATTCAGTTTTGCTAATTTCCATCTGATCAGAGCAATAGGAGTAACTGGGAGAATTGTGCACGGTCTTAGAACATATGTATGTGTCTGAGTGTGTGTGTTTGTGTATGCATCTATTTATCTATACGCATATATATCCCAATATATATATTGACTTGATATTGATACTTCAAGTTAAGTGTTCACCTAAATCAAGTAAGGCCCTGTGTTTCTGGGAATTGTTATGTGGCTGTCATATTTAAACCTTGAAATTAACTAACAGATTTTAAATATTTTATTAAATATCATAAACAATTAAAATGAGACAAACTGCATAGGCCATTTATAATAAAACTAGTTTTTTAATCATAAAAGTCTTGCTATCCTAATAAATTGTTTTGTTTGTTTTATTATTCTTAGAACTTTTTAATCTTGTTGGTTCATAGTTTGCTATTTGAAGTTTGAAGAACCTAAATTTAAAGTCAGATAAAGATGGCTAAAAGAAGGCCAATTAAAACCACTGAGTAAGGTTTTATTGATTATTTGCTCCCAGGCGAGATGCCCCATCCAACAGAGCATGTCTGGGAGAATCATGCAGAGGCTTAGCAGGTTCTGAAGTTTTATAGGCTTGGGGTAGAAAGGGGAGGGCTTTGGACAGGAAAGAGAAGTTTGGGGGCAGGAAGGGGACTTGGACAAGAAAGAGAGGTTTAGGGGAGTCCCGTGTCCTCCTGGGATTGGTCAGGGGACTGGCTGATTGATGGTAGTCATGAAGTCATGAATTGTCCTCACTGCCTGCCTGCTGGTGTTTGATTGATTGTTCTCTGAAGTATGCAGGTTGCCCGGTGTTTATTTTCCTTACCTGCTTTAAACTGACCTAACAAACTATTTTACAAAATTGGATTCCATTTTCCACCTAAAGCTTGCTTGTGACAAACTTTTTTTTTTTTTGGTACTGGGGACTGAACTCAGGGGTACTTGGCCACTGAGCCACATCCCCAGCCCTATTTTGTGTTTTATATAGAGACAGGGTCTCACTGAGTTGCTTAGCACCTCGCCATTGCTGAGGCTGGCTTTGAACTCACGATTTTCCTGTCTCAGCCTCCCTAAATGCTGGGATTACAGGCTTGAGCTACCATGCCCGGCTGCTTGTGACAAACTTTTACTGAGGAAAAATCTCCAGTAGAAACAATTTGTATTATAACAATTTTTTTTATTCTCAATACTTGTATTTCTTCAAAGTGTAAAATTCCTACATCCTACATTTCTCATATCTAGAAATATAATGTTACTCTAATAAAGTATTTCAGAGTATATTTCACAGATTTTTCACATGATTACAGAGAGAAATGTGATCATGCAAGTACCTGAAATTGATCAGCATCTATTCATTTATTGCACACCTATTTACAGTAATTCCAGCATAGCTATAAAATGTTTAGGGGAAGGGCATTCCTTGAGGATGAAAAGTTATCAGCTGAAATATCGAGATTTCATCTGGAATGTGACAGTTGTAAAGACAAACACATTACCACACTTGTTCTCATCTAAGAAAAACTACTTCTAACACAAACCCTTAGAACTGTTAGGTTTCCTTCTTGTCCAATAATCATTTCTAGATTTATGGAGAAGGCTTATGCTTCATGAGAAATTTGGAGGTTGTAGAGGAGATCTTAGTGATAATCAACCTCATCACTAAGTTCACCATCTTCAATCTCTTCCACTTGAGAAACTCCACCTAAAATTGTTCACAGAGTGAATGCCCAAGCACACTAGAGAATGCATATGGCACTAGCCTAGAAAAACACAATAGGCAGTCTCCTTTTAAAGGGACCACAAAGGAGAAATAAGAAAAGGTAATGAGTGCAAGAGAGAAGGAGAAATTCATGGAATGTGTAGATGTTAGTAGAGTCCAGTCCTTGGGTTCAGACATTGTAGAAATTGAGGAATTTAACACAGTGAAAGCTTCATAGGTGCTTGTGCTTGAGGAAGAAGAAAGATGCAGCTCTGACCGGGTGTGTGGCCTGTTGGCTCCTCCAACAAAATGCCCTGGTTATATTGCTATCTAGGCACTTCAGGGTCAGGGTAGGGACTAGGAATTTTCAATGGTATGGAGCATATTTTCACAAGGAGTTTTTCTTTCAGTGTGTTGTTTGAGGAATAAGGGGGCATCTTGCACTCCTGAAACCATTATATATTTTCTCTTAGTTTGCAGCTGCATAAACACCTTTTGCCTTGAGGTAAATATGAGTTGTGGTAGCTGCTAAGAGTACAGGTGGGGAGAAGAAAACATACATCATCCAAGTAATAAGTAAAGGGCCATGACAGTTTGCTTTTCTCTGTGAGGCAATGCCCTATTTAGCATCATCTTGTCTCCTTTATCATGAAGTACTTGGAGATTTCTGGGGAAGTCATCAGACTGAATGATGCATCTGTTTTCTGAGGTGGAATAAGATCAAGAAAATGAGATAAGAAGGAAGAACATACACCATACATGTAACAGGTAAGAAGGGAGAGCAGGAAAAAGTACATGCCATACTTTCAATTATTCACAGACTTAAGGCCCCAGTTGTCAGTTTGCCCTTTTTCATGAAGGTCTCTGATTGTATCATAGGCTTTTGTGAAAGTGAAAAGCCACTCCTCAACACAACAGTCCTAGTGTACCTCAGGTGGGCGAAATTTGTGATCCTTGTATTTTCCACAGTTTCATATCCATAGATGCAGGACAGACCAATGAAGCTTCAAAAGACCATAGATCTAGGTAGAAGAAACCAGGCTCTGTGGGTGTGAGCTACCATGTCCTGCTGCTAAATCAGTTCACTCTGTTTTGAGAGCAGTCCTTGATCCCACTGCAGGCCCTACAAGTTCAAGGAGAAATAGGGCAGGCCACAGGAGCTGCTTTCATCCCAGGAGGAGAAACTTGGCTGGCAGAAAGTCCCCTCCCAGCATCTTATAGACCTTTGAGTCAATTACAGAATAGTTTCCTGAGTTTGAACTCTTCCCATAGAACTGCCCGTTTGAAAGCTTGTCTCTAATGGGACTGCTTGTGAGACATCATATAAATACTACCAAAAATGGGCACTCATTTTCACCCTGAGAGGCTGTCCAGTGTTATATGATCATTTAACTAAAGTTGTCACCAGGCTTTTGAACATTTAGAGTTTGCTACTATTATGATTGTCAGTTGTCCCTTACTGCATTCTCTCTTTTTGTAATTCTCCTTAGCAGCACTGGAATGTTATCATCACAGGCAATTCAGCAAGCACAACTGTAACCATCTGAATCATTTTGCATTTCTCCTCTCCTCAGCAGTACTTCTATCAGGATTGCACACCTTTCCATCAACATGAAATCCAATATTTGGCTCCTCTAGCTAGTCTGGTATTGGTAGGACTAAGAGAGTAGAGAAGGGAATAGAACTCGAGTCTAACTTCAGCTGAGCTGTCAGTTTGCACCAAGGGCAGTGTGAATGTGTTAGAGGGCATCTAGTTGGAAGTTTAGTCCTGATTGTTTAACCAGGAGGGACCATGTTACTGTGCTACACATCCCTGAGGAATCCATACCTAGATACTTCTAGATGGAGCAAGAACACCCTAAATGGTTGTGCACCTGAGGATGTGTTGATTCAAGTTACCTGGTAAACCAAGAGCCTTTGACCTCTACCAATATTTTGAGAAGTGTAATAAGAAAAGAGTGCTTCAGAAAACTCTTCTAGCCAACATACATCAACAACCCAATATACACTGTCAAAAAGTATGGTAGACTAGAATGTTCAAGTACTTTGATGGACCCCGTATCTAATTCAGGGACACACAACACTTGGGGAGGAGAATGTGACATACATGATGTGATTGGGTGGTTAAACCACATATGCTCAAGGTGAGAAATGTACATAGCACAAGGCCATAGCCCAGAAAGAAGACTTTGAACTAGGAGCCTTGGGGTGTTGGGGAATATCTTTAGTATTATCAATCCTAATTGCATGATCTCCTTTCGACAAATAGAACAACCTGATAAGCAGTTACCTATATTCTCATACAAAAATACTTGTAAGGAACATTTAGAAGTAGAAATAAATACATTAATATGTATATACACAAACTATGCAAATACATTCCAGGACATATGTGACTCTACTTGCCAGTCAGAGGTGCTTTGTTGTAGCAAGTGTAGGAAAAGTCACCACAACACTTTTAGAGAATAATGTACACACACACAAATACATCTTTACAACAAAAATTTACATATAAACTTAATTGATTTATGGACAGATCTAAGTATAAAATACTTACTTTCAAAATACAAATATTTCACAGGGGGGTATAATAAGGAAATAATCAAGAGAAGCACTGGACACACTTCTACATTCACATGAAGAGCCAATGCCCACTCTGGAGGACTATTGGCAGGAGTGTGAGGTCAAAAATATTGATGCAGCCCTGGAATCAAGGCTGTTAATGAAATTAGCCTAGGGGCAGAATTCTCTCTGAGGATCCAGCTTTGCTTTTTATTTCTTTCTACAAGGGAAAAAACCATGTTCCAAACCAAAAAGACCATAAAAATATGAGATGCCAAGTAGATTATGGGGTGCACTCCTATACCAAACTGAACATCAGGTGAAGATGAGTGTTTAGATTTTAGTGAAAGCTTTAAGAATATCTGTGACTTGAGAAGACACCAGATTGGAACATTAGCCTACTACAATGAAACTGTACTTTGCAGAGCTTGGGATACCACTGGCCGGGGCAAGGGTCCTAGTCCCTGGTGGCCATCTATTCCTGTACAGACAAGATCTGGCCACTTTCAGGTGCATGTAGACAAGCTATGCTGGCTAGCATAAGAGAAGATTACATCAATGAGAAGCACCTGTTTAACAAGGCATTTTTGGACTCACCAAAATTTTTAAGAACCCTAAGAGTGAGAGTCGGCTTCAACATCCACTTTCATTATTCAAAAATATGACCAAAGAATTTCATCAGTCAGTGACAAGCTCGTTGACTAGGCTCTGTCAGTGGATGTGATATTGTCAGAAACCACTGGAAGGAAAAAGGCAATACACTCCTAAGGAATATATAGGAATATATATAGGAATATATAGGAATATAGGAATCAGTCACTCACTCTTTATTGACCTCAACAATCTTATAATTTTTTTATCCTTAGAAATTCATGATGAGGAATTGAGAAGTCACAGAAGCAGAAAATGTTCCCAGACCTTAACATGTTAATTGGTGTGATATATGTTTTCTTTCTTTTCCCACCAGTGTGTTCTCTTAACAGCTAGAGCAACTCATCCTTACCACAAAACAGAAAAGTTTATAATAGGGTGTGGCATTGATATGAGGTATAAAATTCAATGCCATGGTGACAAGGTAAAAATTGCTCATGCAGAAAAAGAAAAACACATCTGTGAATTTACCTAAAACCAATTAATATTTCTAAACCTTAGCCCACCTTGCAAATAGTCCATCGACATAACTAATACTCTCCCTTTACTCAGAACCAGTTTGATATTCCCTTGGTCAGTGCTGTGTTTTGTTTCTGCTCAAGCAAGAGGACCAAATAACAAATCTTGTTCCCTTTGCATTTGGGCATGTTTCTCATTCTTCTGATGCAAAAATCTGCAGAACCAGGAGCAAATGAACAACCATTGTACCCACTTCAGAATCTCAGTTTGTTGGCTGAGGAGGTCATGGCAGACATAATGTGGTTGGGTGCAGATCTGTTCATGCACTGGGCAACATGTAGCATAGTCCAGTCCCCAGGCCAGTCAGGGGCTTTGGAGTAGAAACCCAGAGTGATTTAGACATTCACCAAGTATCATCATTCCAAAGTTGAGTCATTCATGGCCTCCTCCACTTCTGATAAATATATACCTATATTAATAGGCAAACATATTCATGGACCATGTAGTAGCATACATATAAACATAATAATGCACACCTAGCAACACTATGCAAACACATTCACATACATATGTAGGTCTGCTCCCGGGCTAAGGTGCTTCACCAAACCAAGTAGGAGAAAAACCATTGGAAACACTTCATAATATTGTACACACAGAGATACAAGCAAATGGATCTTTACAGCAATTATTTTTTAAAATATATTTTTAATTGTAAATGAACACAATATCTTTATTTTATTTTATTATTATGTGGTGCTGAGGATTGAACCCAGTGCCTCATGCATGCCAGGCAAGTGCTCTACCAATGAGCCACAATCCCAGCCCTCTTTATAACAATTAAATATATTAATATATATAAAAATGTATTGATCCATTAGTGAATATAGCAATATAAAATTATATTTCAATATAATCACTAAAGTGCAATTTTGGGGGTTTATCACAAAATCATTTGAAGAAACATGGACATAATCTCGTTTCCATCCACACTATAGCATAACAGGTCTGACCCTCCACTCTAGTGGACTCCTGGTAACCATATGACTTGAAGATGCCATGAGAGACCCTTCAGTAAGTCCTAGGAAGCCTGTGCCTAATGGCAAGCCCAAACACAGTACCTGTTTGACAGAAAAAGTCTAAGGAACATCAAATAACCAGGGCAGTCAGCTTAGCTTTCCATATATTTTCAACAGAGCAAAAGAGCTATCTTATGACCACAAAAGGTGGCCTGATATCAGATTTTTTGTTAATTAATTACAGAGTTCATGTGCCACACCATGAGTTTATCATCAGCTGATTCTGAGATTTTATTGATGACAGTGTGAAAATTCTGAGTTGAGAAAACACTACCCCAGAGGGTGAGCCCAGCTAGGATTGAACTGTGCTGTGAACCAGGTACAGTGCCACATACCTGCAATACCAGCACTTGGGAGCCTGAAATAAGAGATTTGCAAGTTTAAAGCCAGCCTCAACAATAGTAAGACACTAAGCAATTCAGTGAGAACCTGTCTCTAAATAGAACACAAAATAAGGCTGGGGATGTGACTCAGTGTTTGAGAACCCCTGAGTTCATTCCCTGATTGCAAAAAATAAAAATAAAAACAAAAACTCTATTGTGGAACACTGGGCAAATCCTGGCCAAGGCAAAAGTCCTGGACTGATTGCTACATGTTCAAGCACAAACCTCATGTGGCCACACCAGGTAGGAGTAGAGAAGCCTAATGAGCTAGGCAGCATGACGATTAGCTAGATGCAAGGCACCTGTTTAACAGGAGCCTTTGTACTCTCCCACATGCTTTAGAAGCCTGGAAGCAAAAGGCTGATTTAACAATCCCTCAGGTCAACAACACCCAGGCCAGACCAGTTCCATCAGCTCAGAGGCGTGCGGCTAGGCCTGGGCATGCCAGCATATGTACTGACATCTCATCTAACATGGAGCCCCAGCATGTTGAGTGGAGGGCTTGCAGAGCATGATGAGGTTTCACAGGTGTGCACTGCAAGTCTAAGAAGCCCCAGGATGCCCTGGACTTGTTGGCCTTTGTGCATCTTGTCTTGGAAATGTGTCTCAGAAAGGCTGTTCCAAGTTTTTGACCTGGGCTTTCTCCTAGTTGAGCCATAGAGGCTCTTTATAGATCTTAAAAGCCATATGCTTTTCAAATACTTTCTCCCATTTTATGGGTTTTGTTTTCATGCATAGTTACAGAATTGTCTTTTTATTAACCTACATTAATTTTACATGAGTGGGATTCAGTGTGATACTTGAACACAAGCACACAGTGCACACTGATCAAATATATATATATATATAATATAAAATATACATATATATTTTAATATGCCATGCTGAGGATTGAACCCAGGGCTTTTACACATGCCAGGCAAGCACTCTACCATGGAGTCACAACCGCAGTCCTGAAGCCCAGCCTTTGTTGTGAGTCCTGTTCACATATGCCAAGGTACCAATCTAGAAGCCCCATAGCTTCCATATCTTAGTCAGGCACAGGGTCCTCCACTCAAATCTCTGCTTTTGTCTTTTGGGCATTCAAAGTGTTCTCTCTTTCCCAGTCTTTTCCAGTACACTGAGGATGGGAAGGGCTGTGCCTGCACATGGAGCGTTACCTACAACCCTGCTGAAGCCCAGCCTCCCATCCCTGTACCCCTCTCCACAGCACAGCAGCTCTGTCCAATGTCTAGGCAGATGCTGGGTGCAGTGCCACATCCTGGGTGTTCTGGCCACAAGGCTGCCCCAATACCAGAATAGAGGAGCCTGCTCATTCCCCACTATGGCTCTGTGGGTTCCCACCCCATGGGACACCCTAACATCACATAAGCCATCAGTCTGACCTAAGAACTGCATTGAGACCCAGAAGGGCTCTGACTTCAGGAGTTTGAGGACAATATCACAAACCCACCAGATCTAAGTCCTGAGGCTGTTTAGTGCCAACCAGCACTAAGTGGTCAGGTTTAGGGTCACTCTAATGAGTGATCTGCACCTCCCTGTTCCCTAAGTAAATCATGCTGAAATCACTCTCAAAGGCAGAACAAGTGTTTAAAAAGTGTTGCTGATGGAGAAGGCTGCCTGGTGTTCTATGCATGATGCCCTGCATGGAGGTTGGTTCTGTGATTGCAGGAGTAGAGGTGTGGGAGTTGTAGGAGGTGGGAACAAAGGTTGCAGCCACTACTCATACCTCCCCAGTACACCACAGTGTGGTGGGCATTGCACTAGTGCCCTCAAACCTTCACCATCTTGGTGATATTTTTGGAGTTTAGGAGTGTAAGTCATGGTAATCAGGAAGCCTCAAGGAGGCCCAACTGGGCCTTCACCATCAAATAAAGAGATGGAGAGAGAGAGGGCTGTGAATGTGTGCCTGTCCTGTCACATAATAACGGGTGAGCATTATTGTAACAAAATGGACTATGTGAGCTTTGCTGGTTTATAAATCATCAGATAGTATGTTTTGTAAATAAAATTAGAGCCCAATACCCTGATAAAATTTATCCTAAAGAATTTCATTGTGCTGTGTAATTCCTCATGGATCTCTTTGCTGGGAACCTGATTTTGGCCTCACAGCACCCCTGTTGCTGCTGCTTCTGGTAAGGGTTTTAAAAATGCAGTTTCTGCACAGATCAGAACACAGCTATTTTGGAGATTGGTAGGCAGGATGCCTATCAATTTTTTAGTACTCTGCGAATATTTCCACTAAGCAGAAAATGCCGGTCAGTGATAGCCCTCCTCATTCTTCCTTTATAGACCTGAAAAGAACCATGCCCCTGCTGTTCTCCAACCTAGAGTAGCTTCTCTCAATTAGAGTTCTCAACTCATGCAAGAGACAAACCATCCCCTTAGTCATGCAGTTATTCACAGAGAATTCTGAGGGAAGGCTGTCAGGTCTGGTCAGGGTCTAAGATGCCCAATTAAGGAAACTGGTCAGCAGAGCTGCAAGCCAGATGTGATGTCACTAGTGGACACACCTCCTGTCAATCAGCGAGTTTTCCTGACCCATTCAGGAAAGACTCTGGCCTTCTCTTCCTGTCCCAAGTCCTCCCCTTCCTGACTGGGTTTTCTTAAAATTCTCTATGCACAGAATCTCCGAGGCCATTTCTCCCGACATGCTCTGATGGACGGGGGATTTGGTCCGAGGGCGTGCATTTCAATAAAGCCTTGCCGAGTGGCTTAATTCATCTTCTCCTGGTCGTATGATCTTTACAAAGGCTGTCTCAGCAGTGCCATGGTCTGTTTGTAAAATACTTTTTTAGTTGTAGATGGATACAATATCTTAATTTTATTTATTTATTTTTATGTGATGCTGAGGATTAAACCCTTCGTGCATGCGAGGCAAGTGCTGTACCACAGAGCTACAATCCCAGCCCCTCCTCTAGGACTTAAGTCAACAATTTGGCAGCACTCAGCAAGGGTAGCTTGTCTGTGTCCAGCAGTGCCTTGCTTAGTGCTGGTAGCATGAGGACTGAAGCTGAAATCATCTGGAGCTCCTTATGTGCCTGTCAATGGAGACATTTGCTGAAGCTGTGTGCTGGAACTTTGGAACAGGGCTGTACAGAAGGTCTGTGCTTCCTTATCATATGCCAGCCAAAAGGCAAGTCACCTTTTAAGACTAGTCTCAGAAGTCACCACCATCCCTTTCTTCTACTCATTACGTCAATCATAAAGACTTGACCCAATTCAAGGAGAAAGGAAATACACTTGGCCTCTCAGGGGAGCATGACACAAACCTAGAAAAGAACTTGGACAGAAATATTGCCACATCCATCTTTGAAAATTATGACCTATCTAACACATGATAGGCTAGAGATCATCCCAGAGTGCCTAGGTCAGAGGGCAGTTCACATCAAGAATGAGGGACAAGTTGAAGGCAGTGGCTCATGCCTGTAATCCCAGCACTTTGGGAGGCTGAGACAGAAGAATAGTAAGATCAAAGCCAGCCTCAGCAATAGTGTGGCACTACACAACTCAGTAAAACCCTGTCTCTACATAAAACACAAAATAGGGCTGGGAAAGTAGCTCAGTATTCGAGTGCTCCTGGGTTCAATCCCTTGTACCAAAAAACAGAAAAACAAACAAACAAAAAAAAGAGTGAGGGACATGCTCAGCCTCAAGCCATGTCCATGTAATTTCATGTTTTTGCTTCCCCATACCCTTGTCTTGCTCACCCTCACAAAATCCAGACCCACTGGGCTCAGCTATCAGCATCTTCTGTACTTTAGAGCAGGCTGGGAGAGACAGGGCTGGGGATGTGTCTCAGTGGTTTAGCTCCCCAGAGTTCAAATTCTTGCACCAAAATATTAAATTAAATAAATAATGAGTGAGGGACAGAGTCCAAAATGCCTCCATCATACTCTGAATTGAGCATGAGGCCATATTCTATGGGACATCCATGTTCTGTCTGGCCTCAGATGTCCAGCAGTATAGAAAGACATGACATGATCACATGAAATTATTATGTAATTGACTCAATGGTCTATAAGATGCTAGGAGGGGACTTTCTGCCAGCCAGGTTTCTACTCCTGGGGTGGAAGCAGCTCCTGTGGCCTACCCTATTTCTCCTTGAACTTGCAGGGCCTGCAGTGGGATCAAGGACTGCTCTCAAAACAGAGTGAACTGATTTAGCAGCAGGACATGGTAGCTCACACACAACGGAGCCTGGCTTCTTCCACCTGGATCTATGGTCTTTTGAAGCTTCATTGGAGCTAATTTCATGAGTTTGAACTCTTCCCATAGAACTGCCCATTTGAAAGCTTGTCTCTAATGGGACTGCTTGTGAGATATCATATAAACACTACCAAAAATTGGCACTCATTTTCACCCTGAGAGGCTGTCCAGTGTTATATAATCATTTAACTAAAGTTGTCACCAGGCTTTTGAACATTTAGAGTTTGATACTATAATGATTGTCACTTGTCCTTTACTTGGGTCTATGGATATGGAAGTGTGGAAAATACAAGGATCACAAACTTCACCCACCTGGGGTACACTAGGACTGTTGTGTTGGGGGGTGGTATTCCACTTTCACAAAAGCCTATGAGAGACAATCAGGAACTCTCATGAAAAAGGACAAACTGACTGCTGGGGCCCTAAGTCTGTCAATAATTGAAAGTATGGCATGTACTTTTTCCTGCTTTCCCTTCTTGCCCATTATATATACAGTGTGAGTTCTTCCTTCTTATGTCATTATCTTGATCTTATTTCACCTCAGAAACCAGGTGCATCATTCAGCCTGATGACTTCCCCAGAAATCTCCAAAGACTTCATGGATAAAGGAAACAAGAGGATGCTAAATAGGGCATTGCCTCAAAGAGAAAAGAAAATCCCCAGGGTCCTTTACTTATTACTTGGATGACTTAGGTTTTCTTCCCCCCACCTCTACTCTTAGCAGCTACTGCAACTCATCTTTACCTCAAGGCAAATGGTGTTCATGCAGGCCGCACAACCAAGAGAAAATATATAATGGTTTCAGGAGTCCAAGATGCCCCTTCATTCCTCAAAAAACATGCTGAAAGAAAAAAACCTTGAGAAAATATGCCCCAAAACATTGAAAATTCCTAGTCTCTAGCCTGACCCTGCAGTGCCTAGATAGCAATATAACCAATGCCCTTTGTTGAAGGAGCCAACAGGCCACACACCCAGTCAGAGCTGCATCTTTCTTCTTCCTCAAGCACAAGCACCAGTGAAGTTTTCACTGTGTTAGAATTCCTCTAGGTCCACTCCCATTTGCACAATGTCTGGACCTAAGTACTGGACTCTGCTAACACCTAGACATCCCCCAAATTTCTTTTACTCTTTTCCACTCATTACTTTTCCCCTTTTCTCCTCTGTGGTCCCTTTAAAAGGAGACTGCCTATTGTGTTTTTGTAGGCTAGTGCCATATGCATTCTCCAGTGTGCTTGGGCATTCACTCTGCGAACAATTTTAGGTGGAGTTTCTCAAGTGGAAGAGATTGAAGATGATTAAGTTAGTGATGAGGTTGATTATCACTAAGATCTCCTCTACAACCTCCAAATTTCTCATGAAGCATAAGCCTTCTCCATAAATCTTGAAATGATTATTAGTCAAGAAGGAAACCTAAGGTTCTAAGAGTTCATGTTAGAAGTAGTGTAATGCTGTCCCGCTGGTTTTGCTAATGATCCAGTCAATTACTCAAGAGCTTCATAATGCTCAAATCAAGATTGAAAATGACTGCCTCAAAAATAAATGTCATTAGAAACATAAATAAAGCCAGGTGCGGTGGCACACTTCTGTAATCCCAGCACTTTGGGAGGCTGAGACAGGAGAGTCCTGAGTTCAAACCTCATCAATGGTGAAGCATTAAGCAACTCAATGAGAACCTGTCTCTAAGTAAAAAACACAAAATAGGACTGGGGATGTGGCTCAGTGGTGAGTACCCCTGAGTTCAATCCTTGATATCAAAAGAAAAAAAAAAAAGAAAAAAGAAAGGAACATACATGAGATTCCAAACATTTAAGTGTTTTGTACTTAACATACTAATTATTATTAAATTCCAAAAATTTAATAGAATATTAAATTTCCTGCTGAACATTTATTTCCTGCTTGTTATTCTTACTTAAGTATATTTCTTGCATGCAAAATTGTTTAAAATTTGTACAAGAACAATAAAATGGCCATTTCTGGAAACATCTAGAAGCTGTGCTCCTAAAAGCTTGTGTTTAGCTTGTTGTCACATATTAGATTGTATCACAACAAAACCATTGGCATTGTGACTATAATTTTTACTTCTAATTGTGTCTTTCTTCTTCTGATTGCTCTGAGATAAAGAGACATTTTAAAAAGTTGTTCACTGATAAATGGAACAAATAAATTGCTAATTAAAAAATCCAGAGTACCACACAGAGAAACACTTTTGGGTGTTATGTGTGTGTGTGTGTGTATGTTTCTCTTGTGGAAGAAATCATCACCATCTCATCATTGCTACTTGACTATGAACAGTACACTGTACTCCTGACTTTGAACTAAATCTCAGAATATTACAAGGTGAATAAATAATTTTTTTAGATTAGAACAAGTGTGGTAATATGTCTGTCTTTTCAACTGTTATGTTCCAGATGAAACCCTTCATATTAAAGCTGATAACTTTTCATTAACAAGGAATGCCCTTCAACTGAAGCTTTTATAGCTATGCTGGAATTACTGTAAATAGGATGCAGATTGGTAACAGGTACTTTTATGATCACATTTCTCTCTGTAATCATGAAAAATATGTGAAATATACTCTGAACACATTATTAGAGTAACATTTTATTTCTAGATATGAGAAATGTAGGAATATTACACTTTGAAGAAATAAAAGTATTGAGAATAAAAAATTTGTTATAATACAAATTGTTTCTACTAGAGATTTTTCCTCAGTAAAAGTTTGTCACAAGCAAGCTTTAGGTGGAAAATGGAATCCAATTTTGTGAAATAGATTACACTTAAATTTAGGTTCTTCAAACTTGAAATAGCAAACCATGAACCAACAAGATTAAAAAGTCCTATGAATAATAAAATAGACTAAACAATTTATTAGGATAGCAAGACTTGTATGATTAAAAAAGAATAATTTTTATCATAAATAGCCTATGTATTTTGCCTCATTTTAATTGTTTATGATATTTAATAAAATATTTAAAATCTGTTAGTTAATTTCAAGGTTTAAATACAACAGCCACATAACAATTCTCAGAAACACAGAGCCTATTTGCAAATAATTATTATTTGCAAATAGTAGTATTATTTGCAAATAGTAAACACTATTATTTGCAAATAGTCTTGTAAATAATATTGACCAGTGTACAGGAGGATGTGCTGAAAGCCAAAATACTTTCGCAATTCAGTTCTAAAAATAAGATTTTTGAAATTTCTGTTATTGATCAAGTAATAATTTAGTATTCATGAAACTACAAGAATTTGTAGAACACAAATCCCACATTTCCCACTATATTTAGTGACTTGTTTTAATCTCCATGTTCCTTTATACCTGTCCTACTTACATCTCTTTTCACATGTATTTTATTATAATGTGAATAAAATCTTTCTACTTTTTAACTTCATATTTAAAAATCTGAATTTTCATAATTATTTTCTGCAAGTTACAAATATGTCAAGATGATTTTAGATACATCAAAATCATTACACTAATACATGTGTGTAATTATTTTCCCATCATCTATGGTCACAAAGCAATGGAGCTTTTATAAAATCCATTTTCTTCTAAAGCTAATTATGAAATTGGATACCTAATATTTTCATTTTTGTATTTAAGTGAAGCCAAGATATTCTGTATTCATGAAAAATAGAATGATGAAGTAGATAGCTGTTACCAAAACAAAAAATCAGATGTTTAAAACCAATGATAGAGAGATAGATGAACAGAAAGCAAAAATAGCATTATGATATAGTATTAAGACCCAGGAAAATATCTCTGCAGCAATCTAAAAATGAAGAGGAGTGAATTTGAAATATATGTTAAGACATGTTAAATACATGTTCAGTTTAATTGTATTATATTCACTATAACAATTTTTTCTGTATTAGTATTAGAACTTCAAAGTTATCGTGTTAGTTTGTGCTACTATACTAAGTATGTTTGTAACTTATCTGAAAATTTTAATTCAGCTCACATTTCAATTCATGATTGGTGGGCCCTGTCAGCACTTCTGGCAAAGAGTAGGTGTCAGGGCAAAACCATTCACTTCACAGTTGAGAGCAAATGAGAGATACAGGATCCGGAGGGCCTTTTTTCCCATTCCAGGGTACACATCCAATGTCCTGAAGATGCCCCCCCCCCCAGACTTTATCTCATTTCCAACACTTCCCAAGAACACCAAGCTGGGAACCATATCTATTATACATAGACTTTTGGGTCATATAATATCCAATTTTATAAGGCCTGGGCATGTAGCTCAGTGGAAGAACTCATTTTAGACTGCACAAGGCTCTACATCTGATATGAACACAACATATCCCCCCAAAATTTCAGACTGTAACAGCTATACAGAAAAGAAAAAAACAATTGAAAAACACACCAGATTTTTACATTACATGCTCTGTATATAACTTTCTTATAGTCAACAACACTTATAATAAAATTACATTGTACAATATATTACTTTAATGCTTTTCATTGATTGGATTTTGTTGAACCCAGGACTCAAAGGAAGGATCACTGACTCCAAGTATAAATCAAATTGAGCAAGCTTATATTGTGTGCACATTAGCTGTATAGCAAATATCTTTGCCAACAAAGCCAAAGTTCAGCAGCCTGGTCTCAGAACAGAGAGGTGTTTATACCTCAAAGAGTTATTAAAGTAGAGTTTTGGCAAGCATCATACAGAAGCAGATAGCAAATTAATAAATTTATAGTTTAACATTTAAGTAGGGGGTAAACTCAGACTTTAATGTTGGCATTTAGGAGGTGTCAATGAGATTTTAGGAACAGTGATTACCCAGTCAAAGCTATCTACTCATAAAGCTAGGTGCTGATGGGTTCAAGGAATGAGCAAGAATTCCTAACAAGCTGAACAAAAATGAACTTTTTTATGACCTCAGAATAAGATGGATCGCAAACTTAAAATAGAATTAGGCTGGGTTCATCAAATTTCTGGTGAAGCTTAGTTTCTGTTCATAGGTGGTGCCTTCAATTTCTGTTCTCATATGGTGAAAGGTAAGGCTTTTAGGGCCTCTGGCATAGAGACACTAATCCTATTTATGAGAGCATCAGCCACACAGTTTACCCATTTCCAAAAGCTCCTTCCTCTACTACCATCACTTTTTATGAAAAAATTTCAACAAACAATTTAAAGGGGGACACACAGACCACAGAATAATTTATTTTTGTAATTTCTATAATTCTTTACATAGGTTTGACACATATACAATTGTAGTGAAGTTCCAAATGTTAGAAAAATATGTTTTTTTCTGAATACGTGCTTTTCCAGATATAAATTTCATGAACCACAGGAACAAACTCAAGCAACTATTGATTCTATTGCTGTTTGGTGAAAGATCTATTTGAAAATCACAGTGTCTTTTTTTAATTACCCTCATCAACTATAATTTTGTTGAGATAGAAGTTATGCTTTACATAATAAAATATTTTTTGGTAAAAAAAGATTTTGTGCCTGAAAAGAATATTGGAAACATACATGCAAAAAGAATAATGTATAATTTAGAGAGCCTTCCCTCAATCTAGAACAATCTGGACCATGAGAATAATATAAGCCTTAGCATCCATGTGCCAACTAAAAATCTGTTGTGAAAAGTAAACTTTGTGTGTGTGTGTGTGTGTGTTTTCAGTGCTGGGGACTGAACCCATGAATTCATGAATGCTGGAAAACTAAAGTTTTAAGAATAGTAAAGAAAAGTCTGAAAATGTGAGGAAAAATAAATTTAGTAGACAAAAATAAAATAGCTGGGTGTGGGACACATGGCTGTAATGCCAGGGACTCAGGAGGCTGAGGTAGGAGGATGGCAAGTTCCAAGTCAGCCTTAGCAATTTAGCCACACCCTATCCCAGAATTAAAAATAAAAAGAATTTGGGATTTTTTTTTTCTTTTTTGGTACTGGGGATTGAACTCAGGGGCACTTGACCACTGAGCCACATTGCTAGCCCTATTTTGTGTTTTATTTAGAGACAGGGTCTCACTAAGTTGCTTAGCACCTTGCCATTGCTGAGGCTGGCTTTTAACTCAGGATTCTTCTGTCTCAGCTTCCCAAAGTGCTGGGATTACAGGCATGTGCCACTGTGCCCAGCTAAGGCTCAGCAGTTAAGCTCCTCTCAGTTCAATCCCCATACCAAATAAATAAATAAACAAACAGAAAGCCAAGAATCTGATACTATAATTTACAGAATTTAGTTTATGTTCATGATACTTTTAAATCAATTATTCAATGGAAGAAAGTTTTGATAAAAGAACACACTATGTTGAGACCCAAATAGCAATGTAAAACAAAAGAACTTGAGCAGTTCAATGAATGCTGTGTTTATGTTACTTACAAACTGGAGGACAAAAATGTAGGGATGACATCCAAAGAAAACTACTGTGGAAGATGAAAGAAAAAGGAGAGAAACCAAGATTTTTGTTCAAGTAAATATTATTATTTAAAATATATATATATAAATAAATATCTATATAAAATACATATATATGTATGAACCCCATGACAGGCTTTGGACCCTCCAGAAAAACTAGTAGGCCTGAGTTTTGGTTCTGGGAAAATATACACATCGCTCAAGGCTGAAGCCACTCAGGGACCACCCTCAGAGCAAACAATCAAAGAGGTTAAAAATCACATACCTGGCATTCCTGAGGTCTGAGTCTGCCTAAACCCCACGTGGGTCACTTAAACTCACCTCTTAGTTGATCATTTTTGGAAAAATTCTCAAAAGCCATGATTGGGTTCCACAGAATGTTACAGACACCTCTCAAACTCTGAATGGTTACTATTGTCACCATAGGTGCTGTACAATTGTAATTGGTGCTTGTGTAATGATGGGATGCACACATCATGTCCACTACCACTACCAGTCCCCTTCCCCTATAAAAACCTGCTTAGCCATTATTGTTCAGGGCTCTCTGCACTGACCTGCTGCGTCGGTGAAGTCTGAGAGACCGAGCTTAAGCCCCAATAAAGGCTCTTTGCTTTTGCATACGTGCCTTGATTTCCCTGGTGGTCTTTGGGGACTCCATGATCTGGGCATATCATATAATATATATATACACATTACTATAATATATATATTCTATATATATATACACATAATATATATGACTCCATGATCTGGGCCTAACATATAATATATATACACATTACTATAATATATATATATTATATATATGTATATATGTGTAAAATTCACAGGACCAGGAGAAGATGAATTAAGCCACTCGGCAAGGCTTTATTGGAAGGCGAGCCCTCGGACCATTTCCCCGTCCATCAGAGCGGGTCAGGAGAAATGGCATCAGAGATTTCGTGCTTAGAGAATTTCAAGAAAACCCGGTCAGGAAGGGGAGGGGTTGGGTACAGGAAGAGAAGGCCATAGTCCT
>PVHX01013549.1:0-54077 GCA_004024805.1 Geosciurus inauris | reverse complement strand
TATTCTGGGTATTAATCTCCTATCAGAGGAGTAGCTGGCAAAGATCTTCTCCTATTCTGTAGGTTCTCTCTTCACATTCTTAATCATTTCCTTTGCTGTGCAGAAACATTTTAGTTTGATGGCATCACACTTATTGATTATTGGTTTTATTTCTTGCACTTGGGGGTCTTGTTAAGGAAGTTGGTGCCAGCACCAATACAAAGGAGTGTTGACACTATGTTTTCTTCTGGCAGTTGCAAAGTTTCTAGTCTATTTCCTAAATCTTGATCCATTTTGATTTAAGTTTTGTGCAGGGTGAGAGACAGGGGTCTAGTTTGAGTTTTTTACATACAGCTACCCAGTTTTCCCATCACCATTTATAAAGAAGGCTATCTTTTCTCCAAAATATATTTCACCTTTGTGAAATATCAGATGGCTGTAATATGTGAATTTGTCTTTGTGTCTTCTATAAATAGCAAATATCTTTTAAAATAATAACTTTTATCTTTGTATAATCTAACACAATATATTCTAGAAAGAAATTAGTTATTATAAGCTATTACACATACTAGTGTCTGATTTGTATCTCTCCAATATAAAGAAAACAAAGAGAACTACCAACTTTATGCTAATTGAATGATTTTTACACAATAATTGAGCTCTACATATCAGCATTTTGTTAGGATGTAGAAGACACTATAAGTGTTCCAAGCAGAAATGTCTTCATATATGGAATTAGATGCCTACACAATTGATGCAATGTCTCAAGCAATGAAGACCAGGAAAGTCACTGCTAGAAATGAGTGATTTACAAAATCTTGCCTGGGAGCTGTTGCAAATGGAAGCTCAGGGAGAAAACTGGGAAATTGCTGCAGAACTCAGCTGCCTGTTTCACTGTATGGGCGATTTCAAGGAGTTTACCTAGAAGCCACTGTAAACTTCTGCCTGTGTCCCTGTTCACAACTGCCATAGAAAATGTAAGCCCTCTTTGTGAGACAAAAGCAGAAAAACATTCTAGAAATTCCAAGATTCTCCCCTTTCAAGTAGAGGAGAATATAGAAAGGGTAAAATGTCAATGCCAAATGGATACCAGACAATCCTGCACCGAAAATGGTCAGTTTCATGTTATAGTCTAGGTAACTGTATAAGAATCAAATCTTTTTTACCTAGCAAATGTTAAAATGCAATCAAACAGGCATAATACACCAGGTGTACTAATTTTGTGATGTACATATTGAATTCTTTAATTGGTACTGGAGTTTTATAATAAATAAAGTATAAATAAAATATTTCCACAATAGTACAAAGACATTACTATTCCTCATCAGTGAACAGTGGAGTTTTCCATGAATTTACATGACACGCGATACTGCAATTCATTGAATATAGACACAAATATGAAAATCCAACTGTTTTCTGTTAAGCAAGGTATTAAGGGAATTTGCAAAGCTATAAAGCATTGTCACTTGTCAGTGACAAGCTTTTTAAATATATCTCAAATTATTCAAACATTTTTCTATATGTATAGACAGAACTCACAAAAAAAAAAGCTTTTGAAGGTCTTAATAATTTTAAGAATGTGGAGGTTCTCAATCATTCTTTTCAGTAAATATAGAAGAGAAAGTTGTAATTCTCCTTTTTGTGGACAAAATAATTTCCAAATTTTGTGCTTTGATTAGATTAATGTCATTTCATTGTAACAGTAGAGAAAGAATGTAATTCTTGAATTTTAGAAGAATAATTCTCGTGTCTTACTCTTCTAAAAATATTAGGCAATAATACTCTAGTAGTCACAAGATGCTTCGAGTATATAACTAAAGGTATAATACACTAAATATTAAACTCTATAATCAAGAAATAAGAACAAGAATTGTTTAATAAGAAGTGAATTAAGATCCCCTTAAATTCTAAGAACATCCAAGAGTTTCCTCTCCCCAAAATAGTTTCCCATGATACTCTTGCAACAGCCCTTTATCTCTTAGAGCCTCCTGAATGCCTTTTTCTGACCCTTCCCTTGCCATTCTTGTGTCAGGGAATCTATCAAACTTTTGTTAGGTGTGTGGTAGTGGGAACTGGCATGGAAGGCAGATATCAGCAGTACCTGTTGACTCTAAGTGTAAGATCAACTTTCTTATCCCTATCCCTAAGGAGTCAATTCAGGGCACTGGTTAGACTAGAAGAAGAGCCAGCTACTAAGACTGGTCTTTGTCCAAAAATTCTAAGGCACACTTATCTTTCTCCAAAAAAGTCAACAAAGCAGATCCGGTTTGATTTTCAGCAATCTATTTTACTGTTGCCTTAAAGATTAGGAATAAAAATATCATCTTTCTTCTAATCTCAGTCTGTATGTAAAAGGCAAATAACTTTCCAAGTATGGTTGTGCTACCCTGGTATGGATCTTTTATATTGTACTAACATGCAAATGGTCTTCCTTCTAGAAACTATACATTTTAAAGACAACTCACTTTCACTAATAATAATAACAAATAAATTACTACATTCTTTTGTAGTAAACTATGGTTTCATAAAGACCTAATGTTGCTTTGAAGTGTGATTGTAAAACTTCCTTTCTTTCTTTGTATTTATTTAAACTAATCCTTCACAATCTGTGATTATGGAAAGTTCCAGCTGTACTAGGGGTGAGAAATGCTCTTACTATCTGACCCTTATTTTAAGGGCAGTTTGCCAACAATTACTCTCTCAGATCCCTGACCTCATTTGCCTTCTCTCTCTGCCTTCCTACAATGAATTGGATAGGATCTAACAACATGCTGTATTTTAAGACATTTACTAGGAAATCACTTAAATAATAAAGAACACCTTATTAGAGGCCAATCTCCAGATTTTATTGATAATGGGATTTCTTTTCCTCAAAGCTTTTCATCTTTCATATTCTTTCAAAATATTTCTTAAGATTCACAGTAATATTTTAGCTCTCCAAACTAGTTATAGAAAAACTATTACCATATTTGTGATCTATATTGTTATTTATTCAATGCTGACATTGACTCCATAGTACACGTAAAATAACCTGTTGTGTGATATTTTTGCCTGTAGGATGTTTTTCTATCATCATGAATATTTTTCCTTCAGGTTTTCATTACTTGTTTTATTCATACATTTATTGAACATGTTATAATTGTTATATAAAGAATGTACAACCCAGACTTCATGATTTTTAAACATTTTATGGATGAAAGATAAATTTAAGAATCTGATGGAAACCACAGGATTATTCCTTTCACACAGATGTGAGTACACACAAATCTACATGATTCCTGGGAGATGAACATCTGCCTTGTATGATGTCACCTTCAACTATTCAGAATATGAGAAGGACCATCCCAGGTCTCTAAGAGAAGTTTTAATGATAATGTAAGCACCTCCAAATGATAAAGAAACTTTGGAATTTAACAATGACAAATAAAATAGTTAGCTAAACCCCAAGAGCTGTCTCAGTTATTTGTGAAATGATGTAGGAAATAAGCTAATTTAATATTGAAAGCACTGAGCACCTGCTGAGGTGAAAAGTCCTGCACTATGTATATAATGATATAAGTACATGTTTTAATGAAGTTCATTTTCCTGAACTATTTGGGCACGTGTTGAAGTCTTAAAAGGCAGTACAAATCAATAGAGATTTGAGGGTCAAAATGAATTTTATAGTCACCAAAGTACAATAAGAGGTCACAGAAAAAGAGAGGTCAACTGGAGTTGGGAATTTTAAAAATACTATATTTCCCAGGAAAGATTTTCTAAAAATGTCTACTAATTGAATGAAATATGTTCTTTGGTATTTGAACTCTGTTCATGGGCCAGGAAGCCAAGACAAATTTTCAAGCCAAATGTGATAATAATTAGACTTGAACTTCAGAATTTAAATTGAGCGTTTGGAGATGCATTGAATATTGGAAGATAAATAGCCAGAATACCAGTTAAGAGTGACAGAAAAATTCCTGGGTGAAAGATAAAGAAAGCCTAGAATGTAATAAAATGAAAAAGAGAGATATGCCCCTAAAACATAAATAGTAGGACTTCAGTGCAAAGACAAAAAATAGGTGAATTTATAAAAATGATTCTAGAATATTGAAATTACACATTTTCGAAAAGTGTTCCTATAGACTGTCAAATTAAAGCAAATAAGAAGGGAAATATGACAAGATCAATAAACAGGTTGACCCCTAAGAGACAGCTGATTCTGCTAGAACAAATATTCTCAGCAAGTATGGATTTCAGGGAATCTGCATAAGCTCTTAGATATTATACAGAACATTGTGTGTGTGTACATTGCTAGAGAGGGGGTGCATAGCTTTCATCAATTTTTTAAGTACACATGCCCTCCACAGTGATCATGAACTGTACAGTGATCATGAATAAGCTGTGATCATTAAAGTCCACTTGCAGGCTGAGCCCAGCCTTAGTCAGGAAGTGAGCACTTCCATCGATCCTAGCTCAACTCTTCTCATATATATTTACTGATTCAAAGCAGGGTGGTAGCCTTGCACTAACATTAACTTGGCTATGGACAGATTCAAAACTGAACTACTATGTGTGTGCTGAATCTTCATTTATTAAGCTAAAAAGTTTTCTGAACTAGAAACAGCAGAATTAAAAATGATGAAGATTGGCAACAAGTGTGAGAGGAGGCCAAGAATTATACTAAATTGGGTGAGAGAACTTGAAAAGTCTGTGAGAGGACACATGTTCCAGGGCCAAATTCTTTCTTATTCTATTTATCACTTATATGTCAAAACAGGATGATAGTTCTTAGATGTCTGTATCCAGCATGTGTTTCTTGAAATTATCAAGGAATCGTGAAACATAAACTTCTTGCACCTCATCCAACTTATCATAACAAGGACAGCAGCAAAACACCTTCAGATGAATGGGATCCATCCACCTATATTTAAAAGTTCTCTAGAAGATTCTAATAGCCAAAATTGAGAGCTACTTCCCTTGGTGATGTCATTCAATGCCAAGGATTCAAGTCTATCTGTATACTAATTATACCTACGTTAATGTTCTCAGTATAGATGTTTTTCTTGAATTCCATACACATATGAAAAATTACCCACTTTACATTTTCATCTAAAGGTCTAACATACCCAAAACAGATTTTTTGACTTCCTTTCACCTATATTTATTCCTTCTTTAGACTTTTCTATGTAATTGACACCACCATCTACCCATTTGGTCAGTGCTCAACCTGAAGTCATCCTTGTTTCTTCTTTTTCACCCACTTTCTGACATCCTGAATCTAATATGTTAATAAATTGTATCAGAAAGACTTCCAGAACATATCTTGAATCAGTTCTTCTCATCTCAATTACTATTCTGATCAATTACTTTCTCCATTTTTTACAGTCTCCAGCTTGATTTGTAAAAACATACAACATGTCAATCTCCTGCTTCAAACCCTTCAATAAACTCTATTCCTTTAAAAATGAAATTGAAGCTCCTGATCATGGACTGAATGAGCCATGACCTGGTCTACTTTTCTGATGTTGTCTTACACCCCTCCCAGCCTCGCTTCCTGTCCTCCACCACACACTGAGCTCTCTTCAGTTCCCTGAACTTGCTGAGTTGTTTACACTTCATGCTCTTTGAACCTGCTCCTCCCTCTGCATGGCTCTTCAGGAGCTGGTTCCTTCTTGTCAATCAGATCTTCATTGCCTCCTAACTACCTTCCCTCATTACCACATTCCAAGGTTCTCCACTTGTTTTCTTTTATATCACTTACCGTTTCTTCACAATACTGTTCGTAATCTATTAAAACTTTATCCATTGCTTTATTATCTCTCTGTTCCCTAACATGTAAGCTCCCACTTTCCTACTTTCAGGATTCACATTTCCTTTCAAAGGCTATTTCTAGTTCCTGAGATGTCTTGAACATGTAATAAGCCTTCAAAAAATGTTGGATCAATTGTTGAATAAGGTCTTGAGAAATTAGCCTCTTCATTTATTACAAAAATGAAAATCAGCTCTGCGTACTGAGTATGTATGCCATCCTGATGCTAAGTACATTGTATAAATTATCTCATTTAATTTATAGTGACAGTTATTTAAGAGGTGGGCACAGTTATCCTGATTTTACAAATGAAGGAAATGAGAGATTGATATTGATATAAATTCATACAGGAAGTAGGTAGCACAGCAAAATTTAAGATTAATCTGTTTGATCCCAGAGCCCATGCTTTCGGACATATGCTACTCTTCTCATCAGGAAAAAAAAAAAGGTGAAGAAATTTTCATGTTATATAATGAGTGGCCCTTGCTTGAGGACAGGCTGGGGCAATGTTCTGAATCTTGCCATGTTTTTTCATATGGCCACCACAAAATACTAAGTACTGCCTTATTTATGTCTCCAGCTCTTTACATTTTCTAAACTATTTACTAGTGTAATATCTCCTTTGATCTATATTCATGTGTTAATTTATTCTTATGTCCATTCTAATAAAACAACTAATATTTAAAAGTTGTAGTACAGGGGAACAGCTAAAGACCTAGGTGAACCAGAGGTGGAACATACTAACTCTGCTGGGCAACACAGAGAAGTCCTTTCCATGGAGGTAACATTTGAAATGAATCTTGAATCTTGAGTAAAAAATATGAAGCAACAAAAGAAAATAAGATTATTTATGTAACAAACCTGTCAGGTAGTTGGACAGATGATATAATTATTATAGTTTTTATGAGATTCAACTAAGGCCCATGAACAGGAAATTTTCCTAGAATCACAGAATATATGTGTCACTAGGTACAATCTTTCTCCCCACCCTTGGCCTCTTACCGCTAGTTCCCGATTCAACAAGAGTTTACACACTAGATTCATGTTTTCATTTGTCCTTATTAAAGCCTCAAACATTAAATGCATCAGTGGTGTTTGTCAGTATGTCTCAAATATTTGAGATGAAGGTCTTTTCCATGAAATAATTTGTACTAGTCTTAAGTTATATATTTTTTACTTCATCAGCTTGTGTTTTTCCAAGATGAATATCACCTTTTCTCTCTCATATGTGGATATTAAAAAAAATGGATCAGAATGTATAATAGCAGTTACTAGAGGCTGGAAAGGGTAGAGGGGACAGGGAATTGTAGGAGTTTAAATTACTGATACTTAAATACGGCTAGGTGGAAGTAATAAGTTCTAGTGATCTTCAGAACAGTGGGGAGATTATTGTCCATAATAACCTATTCTACATTTTATGAATAACTAGCAGAGACAAACCTGAAGACTCCAAACACAAAATAGTGATAGGTAGAAAGAAACATTAATTACCCTGATTTTATCAATGCATATTATATACACATTTTGAAATATCACATGGTACTCCATAAATATGTATAAATATTACATGTTAATAAAAATGTTTAAATGTTTCAAGGAGATGAAAATTTTAACTACTCTGATTTGATCATTATATACTGTATATGTATACCTCATAAAGTTGTACAAGTAAAATAAAAATTTAAAAAGAATTTTCTATTATTATCAAAATTTATTCACAACTGTGTCAGAAATAGAGATGATAATACTGTTGCATTTTTCTCATGTATATTTAAATAACATCCCTCTTTTTTGCTTCCATGAAAGTAATCACATTATTTTTTCATTTCTGTCATGTTTATTACTGCAAAATGTGTATTAGGTATAAGTGTGCATAAGTGTATACAAATGACTTTTGAATTATTCTTATTTATAAACATTTTTCACAAATATTTATTGATCAAGTACTTTTTTCTAAGCAAATTCTAGGCATGAAGAATATAATAGTGAACAAATTGCAGCCCCTGCACTTAAGGAGTGTGTGTGTGTGTGTGTGTGTGTGTGTGTCCAAGTGAAGAGATACAATGACTTATCCCTACCTAAGTCCTAGAATACAGTAAATACAGGGTTCCACAGGGGTGTAGAAAAAGACTCCCCAGTCAAATACCAATGAATGAATATCAGTGTCAGAGTGGTCTTTCTTAAAGACATAACAACTCAGCTGAAATCTAAAGATGAAGAGTTGGAAAGAAAGACAGTGGAGCAGAGAGAGAACTGTATTTCCTAATGGACCTTAATATACAATGCAAACTGGAAACTAAATCCCGTTAGTAGTTTATGTGACTACCCCTAGTGAATTACCCCCAGTGAATCAAAATTTGAGGTATTTATAAAGAAGCTAGGGTGTATTTGATTGCATTATCTCTTAGTATCATAAATCTCTTTCAAAGACTACAAGGATCTTCTTTTTTTCCAAAGACTTTTCCTCCAACTTTTTATTTACAGAAAAGAAGGTCAAAGAATGTATTCTGTCATTCTCTTGTTTTAATTTAGGCAAAGAATGATATGAAACATGGCTGATTTGCCTCCTGTATGCTAGTGAAGTTCATTCAAATTGCATTAGTTCAGCAAAACACTTCCCTTCAATTGTGATCCTTATGAGAACACATCACCATCTTTTCAAAACTTAGTGGTTATCAATGACAATTAACTAGAGTTGGGGAAAGGTGCAATACTAATATATAAAATCATATAAACACACATTGTGTTTGCTACATTAAGTTTGATACATTTCAGCAATGTAAATCCAGTTGGTGGTATTGTGGAGTTTGGTGGAAAGGTATTAGATTATAACTTGCCATTTTGTTCTTGTCAATACTAGAAAAGGCACCAAAAACACACATTGGAGAAAAGATGGCCTCTTCTTCTGGTGCTGGGAAAAATGGAAATACATATGTAATAGAATGAAACTTAACCGCTAACTCTCACCCTACACAAAAATCAACTCTAAGTGGATCAAATATCTAGCTATTAGGCCAGTAACCCTATACCTACTAGAAGAAAAAGTAGGCCAAAATACATATTATGTTGGCACAGGAACTGACTTCCTGAACAAGACTCTGAAAACACAAGAAGTAAAATCAAATATCAATAAATGGGATGGCCTCAAACTAAAAAGCTTCTTCTCAGCAAAAGAAACAAGCAAGAGACTGAAAAGAACCTATAGAATGGGAGAAAATCTTTGCCACCTGCACCTCAGATAGAACATTAATTTCCAGGATATTCAAAGAACTCAAAAAGCTTAACACCAAAAATAACAACAACAACAACAACAACAAATAACCCAATCAAATGAACAGAGGAACTGAATAGGCACTTCACAGAAGACGAAATACAAATGGTCAACAAATATATGAAAACATGTTCAACATCTCTAGCAATTAGAGAAATGCAAATTAAAACTACACTGAGATTTCATCTCACTACAGCAATCATCAAGAGTACAAGTAACACAAATGTTGGTGAGATTGTGGGGAAATGGAAATGCTCATACATTTTTGGTGGGACTGCAAATTGGTGCAACCACTCTGGAAAGCAGTATGGAGACTCCTCAAAAAATTAGGAATGGAACCACCATTTGACCCAGTTATTCCATTCCTCAGCATATATTCAAAGGATTTTAAATCAGCATACTGCAGTGATGCAGCCACATCAAATTTTATAGCAGTGCAATTCACAATAGCAAAGCTATAGAACCAACCTAGATGCCCATCAACAGATGAATGGATAAAGAAATTGTGGTATATCTGCACAATGGACTATTACTCAGCCACAAAAATGAATAATTTTATGACATCTGCCGGCAACTGGATGGATCTAGAGACTATTATGCTAAGTGAAATAAGTCAGTCTCAACAAACCAAATGTTAAATGTTTTTGCTGATATGTGGAAGCTAAACCACAATAAAGGCAGGGAGGGAAAGAAGAGTTCAGTAGATTAGATTAGACAAAGGGGAAAGAAAAGAAAGGAAGACTCCTGAAGCACAAGAAATACAATCAAGAATCAATAAATGGGATGGATTAAAACTAAAAAGCTTCTTCTCAGCAAAAGAAACAATCAGTGAGATGAACAGAAAGCCTACATTCTGGGAGCAAATTTTTGCCACATGTACATTAGATGGAGCATTGATCTCCAGGATATATAAAGAACTCAAAAAACTTAACACCAAAAAACAAACAAATAAACAAACAAAAAAACTAAACAACCCAATAAATGGGCTAAAACTGAACAGAAACTTCCCAGAAGAAGAAATACAATCAACAAATATATGAAAAAATGTTCAACATCTCTAGTAATTAGAGAAATACAAATCAAAACTACTCTAAGATTTCATCTCATACCAGACAGAATGGCAGTTATCAAGAATATAAACAACAATAAGTATTGGTGAGGATGTGAGGGAAGAGGCACGCTCATACATTGCTGACGGGACTGCAAATTGGTGCAACCAATCTGGAGAGCACTATGGAGATTCCTTAGAAAACTTGGAATGGAGGCATCATTTGACCCAGCTATCTCACTCCTCCGTCTATACCTAAATGACTTAAAAACAGCATACTACAGACACGGCCACTTCAATGTTTATAGCAGCACAAATGACAATTGCTGAACTGTGGAACCAATGTAGATGCCCTTCAATAGATGAATAGATAAAGAAACCGTAATATATAAACCCAATGGAATATTACTCAGCATTAAAAGAAAATAAAATCATGGCATTTGCAGGTAAATGGATGGAGTTGGAGAATATCATGCTAAGCGAAGTAAGTCAATTCCAAAAAAAACAAAGGCCAAATGTTTTTTCTGATTAGTGGATGCTGATCCATAATTGGGAATGGGGTGGGGAGCATGGGAGAAATGCAGAAACTCTGGAAAGGGCAAAGGGGAGGGAGGGGAAGGGAGGGGGCATGGGGGAAGGAAAGATGGTAGAATGAGATGAACATCATTACCCTAGGTACTTGTGCGAAGACATGAATGTTGTGACTCTACCTTGTGTACAACCAGAGAAATGAGAAATTGTGTTCCATATGTGTACTGTGAATTGAAAGGCATTCTGCTGTGCTAAAAAAAGTTTTAAAAAAAGATTTTAGTAGATTAGACAAAGGGGAAAGAAAGGAAAGGAAGGGAGATAGGAATAAGAAAGATAGAATAATTTAATATAATTTTCCTATATACACATATGAAAATACCTAAGTGAATCCCGCCATCGTGCCCACCCACAAGAATGGGGTCCTAATTGGAATAAGATATGTTCTATGCTTGTACAATTTTATCAAAATGGACTCTACTGTTATGTATAACTAAGAAGAACCAATAAAAATTATTTATTCACTATTTTCGTTGGGCATATAAGTACTAATAAGCAAATATAGATTCCTAAAAACAAATTGCAAATGATTTTAACAAATCAAAGTATGATTTTGTTTTTCTTTTACCATGAGCTATAGATGTTCATGGTGGTTGTAAAGGCATGACTACATTATTAAATAAAAACTTTTAATAGTACAATCCATTTGTAAGCACATTCACACTGTTGGAACTCCACTGAGAAGATATTGAATTTTTTAAAAAGTTATAATTCATGTGTTGTGAAAGGCTAGGGAAGGTTTTGGATATCATTATCTTGAGGGTAAAGGACCCAAATCAAAGACTATAAAAAGCATTAATCTCTGCTGATCACATTCATTATCTCATCATCTGGTCAGAATAGCTTGTGTTGCATTGTTGAACAAGAGTTGGAAACTTTACCATCTTAATCCTCTTTATCTGAACCAAACTTTATAATCATTTACGTCACATCTTTGATTCAATAGTTTTTATATGTTTAAGCTATCAATCAATCTTAATGTTTCCTAAATCATTTTTAATCATCAAAGTTCCTTTGCTCAATATTTGCTTTTATTAAAAGTTAAAGGTGATAACTCATGTGAACTTGAGCACAATATTTGATTTTCAGGTTTGTCCTTCCAACATTAAATGATGTCTAGATATTAAGACTTTGTGGCAATTTAATCAGAGGATGAATAATTCTGGCCATGGTTGAGGTTTTCATATATAAAAGGCGAATGCACCACTAACCAAAATACTAATCATCCAGAAACCTAATTCTGTTTCTTAGGAGACTGTAAGTACAACTTCTGCTGTGCAAAATTATCTGAATTCTAGATTCATTTGTTTCATTAACCCAACTATTGTGGGTTTTAAAAGGCTTAGATACTTCTTGTGTATTCAACTACATAAATGTATTTATCTGAATTATGGCTTATTCCTCTAGAATTTGATTTGTTTTGAAAGTCCATGAAATCCTTGATTTTTGTTATGAATAACAAATTTGTTCATTATTTTAACAAGTGTCTTATGTGAAAGCCTTTTCTCTCATTCTTTCTTTTGAGAACCAGTAGGCCAATCCTCTAGTGTTATCTGAATTGACTTCATAAACATACTATATCATATAATTTACTATCATTTAAATTAATTGTGGTTGAGTTAAACTTCATAGCCTATTTTATAGTCTACATATCCTTCTTCAAACTTTAAATTTCGCAAACAGAAGTTTGTTTTTGTTTTCGTTTTTTGTCTTGGTACCAGGGATTGAACTCAAGGCCACTCAACCACTGAGCCACATCTCCAGCCCTGTTTTTGTATTTTATTTAGAGACAAGGTCTCACTGAATTGTTTAGTGCCTTGCTGTTGCTAAGGCTGGCTTTGAACTTGTGATCCTCCTGCCTCGCCTAGCTAAAACAGAAGTTTGGAACAAATTATATAAATCTCTCTGGGTCTGTGCCAAGTAGTTCCTTATGGAAGTTGGCTTACAGTTATCCTAAAGAAGCATTGTAGTGGAGAAGAATATAATCTTGAAAATAGATAACCTCATTTCAGATATAGGCATACTACTTTCTGCATACTTATTGGGCAAGTTCTTTTCCAGCCTTGCTTTGCTTATCTGCAAAATGGGGAGTATAATGCTACCTACTTATGAGTTGTTATAAAAATTAAGTGAGATAGTACTAATAACTACATTTATCTAATATTTACTAGATACTGAATATGTTGAGTACTAGATACTGAACTTTATTTATCATAATGAATGCTCATAACAACATCAAGAAATGCATGTGGCCCTATTTTATAGAAGTAGAAAACATTTTAGTGAAGATAACTTACTTGTACATGTTACATGTTGAGTACACATTCCAGCAGATAGAAATCCTTCTATAGAAGTTACTGCTCTTATTCTAGAACTTGGTGAAAGGCACTTGGAGGCATTTATTCTGTCCCTAAACATTTCTGAGCCCCTGCTGTTGACTTGGATTGTTGGGGTGTCCTATAACTCAAACCATATATTAAATGTCCTCACTTTACAGTAACAAATTACTTGAGAGAGGCTATAGAAGGAATAAAATTGTGGATTCCTAAAAAATTGGATCAAACTTTCTGGTTTGAATGTGAAAATACTGCTGGTTAGACTTTGTATACTAGTGTATCCCTTCCTAAACTTTCATTGTAAAGACAAGGTTTGGTTGAAAAGTCATTTTTAAGAGTTGCCATTAAATATAATTCTTATTACTAAATTAGCCAGAGAGTAAGATTTATATCTTGAGAATTCTAGCCTGGCTTTACTGTAAGTCAGAATCTATGCTAAGTGAACTAGGATAAATGTTTTTATAGGCTTTGTTGAAATATTGTCAGCAATGGAAGAAGGCATCCCTTTTCAAAGAACCCCACACGAATCCAGTGATACAAATTTTACAAATTTTTCCCCAAAAGCAATTAAAATCTTTCTACATGTGACCTCCAAGTTTTGCTCCTAACATATAGTAGTTTCTCAATAAATAATTATTGTGTGATTTACCTCACATTCACCAAAAAGGATTTGATTTAAAGCTACTTTCCACATGGTATCTTTTTAAATATTTGAGAAAAATAGCAGTTCTCCCTTGAAGGTTTTTCACAGTTGAGTATCTGGAGATTCTCGAATCTATAAAAAGAAGTTTAAATCTTTTGAGTCTAATGTCAAATACTATCTGTATTGAGAAACAAGGGACAATCAACACAAAATCAAAAGGTAGAGTCCTACTGCAATGTTTATTTGAACAAAGAAAATTTGTAAATTAAAATTTTAATGAAAATGCAAAAACTGTAAAGTGCACTAGCTCAATTTCAGTAATTTTGAGTGTATATGGGATTCTTAGTCACTGTCCAAGAGAAAATGCTGAGTAGTTGCTCCAAGGAGCACATGTTGACAGCAAAAGATGATAAATTTTAAAATTGACAAGCCACTTTGAGCTGCAGTCTATTCAGTTTTTGAGGAATTAAATCTAGTAGGATCATCCCTTGGGCTATTTTCAATTAAAAACATTTCCTTCATTTTATAACAGGTACATTTAGTTTCTGGCCTGTATTGTTTTCTAATTACAAAAAAACTAACAATTTGACAAACAATTATGTGGAAAGACCAATCATTTAAATAATAACATGAATTCAGTGTACTTGAAATTATTTTGTCATCTAAGAAGTGGGTTGCTATTTTTCTACAGCAAAACATGAAAAGTTGAATTAGAAAACCTGAGTCCTTTTAAAATAGTGATACTGGTTTTCCTTTTTGTTGTTAAATACTTGAGAAGATATTGGAGCATCCAGTACATTGTTGATTTATAATTTTCACAGTGTACCTAAGTAATTTTAATAAGATAATATCTCAAGAAAAAAATTTGAATAGTAGGACTATTTCTCTAGCTCAGAGGTAGCGCACTGATAGACCACTGACCTAGATGCATTAGTCCATGGGCTTGACCCCCTGCATTGCAAAACAAAACAACAACAAAAATTAAAAGAGCAATACATTTCTTAAAATCATATTCACACATTATTCTATTTATAGGTGGCATTTTGTGGTGATGGCAGCTTTTAAATCCATATAATGGCATCAAATAGATAAATTTTTATGTAGTTGCTACTATAAGTAATACTTTTTAAAAACACCCTGATAAGTTTGAATGCATATTATATTGAGGTTGAATATCAAATGCCTAACTCTCACTCCCACTTTGGGCTCTCAAAATCAGTTGGCAAAAACTTAAACATATGGCACAATAAAAATATGATATTATTTTGAACAGTTGGAACTTTTGTTTTTGTCAGCTAAACTTCCTTCAAGAGGAATTGAAAATTAAATGGGAAGGGTTCTTATACAAATGAAATCAAGGTGAAACCATGTTAAATGTGTTAAGCCCATAAGATGGCTGTGCTGACATCCACATATCCCAGTTTATTACCCAACAGAATATAGTCACTCAAGCATTTCTCTACTTTGCATGTAGGTAAAATTGTCACAAAATATGAGTATTATACAAGTGTAATGGGATAACCATAGCATGGATCATTCTTTTGTTTCTGGACAGTTCAAAATGTGGTCGCTTTTAGCAGTGGCAAGTTTGATATCTGCACTTGGAACTTCAAGTGGTTTCTTAGGAAAATTAGCACCTGAGAGCCCCGAAGCTCACATGAATATTGTAAGTTACCTGGAGGGCGAGGGTGTGGGGGGGGGGATGGCTATTTATAGAACTTAAGAGATACTACTATGATTTAGAATCATAGTGGGTTTAAATTTTGAAGTGACCAGTTAAAATAATTAGCACTATCTAGCCATTCGATGCATTTTAAAAGTCAGCTAAAACTTAACCTTTTTGGTTTTCCTCATCAGAATCAAATGATTGCCTACTGGGGATACCCAAGTGAGGAATATGAAGTTGTGACTGAAGATGGTTATATCCTCGGGATCTTCAGAATTCCTTATGGAAAGAAAAATTCAGAGAACAGAGGTATAACCTTCTGCCCTTCCTTCCCTTCCCCATCTTTCTCTTTCCATCTTTCCTCTCCCTTTCTTCCCTCTCCTTTTTCCTTTCTACATTCCTTCCTTCTATTTTTTCCTCCTTTCATGTCTTCCTAAGGATTTCATAAATCTTGCTCATTTTGGAAGTGCAACAAAAACTAATCTGTATTTTCAAGTCTAAAGGAGATCACCATTTAGTCACTGAGATAGATAAATAAACAAATCATTATAATGAAATGGTTAAGTCCAAAGCTATAACTGTGCACAGGCTATTAAACTGGAAGTCTTGATGAAGAGGTCTAACCCAGCTAAGGAAAGTTGCTCTTGGAGAGTAACAGAGCTCAGTTGTACAGGACCAAAAAGAGTTATCCAGGGTATGTTGTAGAGGAGAGGATGTGGAGGCAATTTGAAGCCTATTTTCCAAATAAAGGCTATTTTTGCTAGGACTATTAAAATTTTATCTTTTTCTCATTGTAGAAAAATTATGTAGTACAAAAATAATAAAAAAGGACTACCCACAACTTTACAATTTATAGTCCACCTATATTAATCTAGTGCTGAATTTCTTGCAAATATAATTAATAGCTTTATTGAAATATAATTGGTATACAATGGAATATACATATCTTTTATTTTGGTACAGGGGATTGAACTCAGGGGTACTTGACCACTCAGCCACATCCCCAGCCCTATTTTGTATTTTATTTAGAGACAGAGTCTCACTGAGTTGCTTTGCACCTTGCTGTTGCTGAGGCTGGCTTTGAACTCACAATTCTCCTGTCTCAGCCTCCTGAGCCATTGGGATTACAGGTGTGCGCTATCATGCCCAGCGGAACATGCATATTTTAAGTAGACATTTGATAAGCTTTGGCATCTGAGAAACCAACCACCTGAGTAAAGATTATTAAGATAACATATTCAAATATATTCAACTCAATCAAGCAAATGAATTTAATTTCAGTCACACATTTATCTTAGAATAAAGAGTAAGTTTATAACGTTTTAAAATAATTTTCTTCTTTAGGCCACAGACCTGTGGTATTTCTGCAGCATGGTTTGCTTGCATCAGCCACAAACTGGATTGCAAACCTGCCCAACAACAGCCTGGCCTTCATTCTGGCAGATGCTGGTTATGACGTGTGGTTAGGCAACAGCAGAGGAAATACCTGGTCCAGAAGAAATTTATACTATTCACCAGACTCAGTTGAATTCTGGGCTTTCAGGTAAAGAAAAAGCACAATAAAAATGGGCAATCAAGAATAATCATTGAGCTTTAAAAAGGTACTCTCATTTTGTTCTCTCTCACATGGGCTTCAATATTTTGATCTAAATTGAATCACACATTGTGAAATTTCAGAATGCATGAAAATGTTGTACTGTTACTAAAACTAATCATCAAGACATCCATGTTAAAAAAAATAATCATTGGGCTTTAAAAGCATAGACATCTTCCTTTCCAATCTGATCCTATTTTACCAAATTATACCCCAAGTAGGAGGGGAAGAAAGCCATTTTAACTCTTATCCCTTCTTGAATTCTTCCATATACCTCATCCCAAAGGTAGCTTTTCCTGAAAACTTTATGTGATCTCAGTTACTATATGGGGATCTTTGAATATGCTTTTCCAAATGTAATGAACAATATGGCTGAATCAAGGAAATTCACTGCCACTGACAATTTTCAAAGGGAGTATCTATATGGATTCAGGAGATACTAGAACCCATTGGGGGATTCAACCTGTATCATCATAAGGAACAAAATTCAGTCAACATGGAGAGATTTTCAAAGGTTTCCTATTACTGAACTTGTCCCTTATTCCCGGAAATTACTGAAGGAGATAGAGAACAGAAGATAATTTGGCTGATGATGCTAAGGGCACAAAAGTGCTCTGAGAGTTCTAGGAGCTAAAAGGAAACCCTTGTGTCCCAGGTGGAGCAAGGAAGAGGGCAAGTGACATTAGAAGAGACTAGAGATGCTAATGAGAGTCAGCTCAGGCAGGGTTATGTGGATGATGGTGAGGGTGCTGGAACTCATTCTAAGTGCAATGAGAAGTCATTGAAAAGTTTAAAACTAAGGAGTTTTCATTTTCACAGTGTCATTATGGCTGAGTTGTGAAGAATAAAATAGAGAGGGATAGGATTCATATTAAAAGGCACTGAAACACAGCATGCAGATGCTTATTAAATCACAACTCCATTTCAGGGATGGAAATTATTCCCACCTACAGGTACTATCTTGTTTGGATTAGATTGCAGCAATAGTGCTGTGCTTCAGAAATGGTGTAAGTTGTTTATAAGACATCACCTCAAAGGGCACCTGGTACTTGTAAGGGTTTTTAAGCATCAATATTTAGAGAATCTAGTTTTCTATTTCTCTACAGAAATAGAGCCTTAACTGAGAATATGTTTGAATTTTAGAAACTGTAACAAGAAAATATATTCAGCTTTGTATTTTTTTTTCTTTCAGCTTTGATGAAATGGCTAAATATGATCTTCCAGCCACAATTGACTTCATTGTAAATAAAACTGGACAGGAGAAGATACACTATGTTGGTCATTCTCAGGGCACTACTATTGGTGAGTAAAGGCATTGGGACCAGTAATTAAGTTCTCATACCATAGACCCCTTCTCTGTGGTTATGGCAGCATAACCACATTAAATGCTTTGCATTCACTATAAAAATCAGTACTATGACAACTTAATAATATAGGGATAATAGATGGGTTAAAAGAAATCTAATGGGGTAAATTGTGCAAGGTAACATGAGTTGTTACCAATAGGTTCAATGGAATGGCTCAAGTATCAGCTCAGGTAATCTCTCAAGTCAGCATCTTTCAGCCTGTGGACCGAATTTATTTTGTTTATTCAAACATATTTATGGAAAATAGATTAACCTATGGCATGTCAAAGAACAACAAAAATAAATTAAATAGATTAAATCTCTGCCTTCACACTGCCTAGACTCTAGTGGGAGGAGGCAGAGAAAATAATAACAAAGATTAGAAAGTAAAATACACAATGTGCTAAGCAATAAAATGCTATGGAAAAAATTAATTGGGGAAGGATATTAGGGAATATCAGAGGGTTTTGAAGCAATTTTTGATAGGGAACACAAACAAAACCCTCTGGGTAAACACATGGAGGAGGTCAGAGAGCAATTAATGTGCATACCTGTCTGGCCAATGTTCCAGGAAGAAGAGCAGCAAGTGTAAAGAATCTGAAGCTTGAGCATACTCAGTATGTTCAAGGAACAGTCATGAGGCAATTCCTTCTGTGGTTGAATCAGACTGAGAGAGATGGAGAGATGGAGAGAGTGACACGAGATTACAGAGTTTGGGGTGGGCAGGCTGTTCAGGACTCTAGCTGTTATAAGGGTATCAGTTTTCATACTGAGTGAAAAAGGAAACCATGGACAAATTTTGAGTAGAGGAGTTACATGATCTGTACTAAGATCTCTCTGGTTGCTGAATGGAAACAAAAGAAGGAACAGAGAACCAGTTAGAGGACTCCTACAATAATTCATGCTGGAGGTTTTGCTGACATAATAATTTATGCTGGTTACTGGAGATTAGGTTAGCTGTGGAGGCAATCATATGTGGCCAGGTTCTTGATATATCTTTTAGATACATTTTGGAGATAGAACCAACAGGATTTGCTGACATATTGGATATCAATATGAGTAAAAAACAAGAGAGAGAGAAGTCAAGCGTGATAGTGAAGTCTGCACCTGAGCACATGGAATGATGGGGATGCCACTAACCTAGATGGGGAAAGCTGTGAAGAGAGCTGATGTAGGGGGAACAGGAGTTCAGTATTGAAACACTCTTAGGTGTTTATTGGAGATTCAAGTAAAAGTGTCAAGAAGTCAATTCTATAACAAATCTGGAATGTATGGGAGAACACTGGGCTAAAACTACAAAACAGGAGTCATCAGGATGTGCCACAGAATGTAATACTGTAAGTTTAGGCAGGGAAGAGGAGAAATCCAATGATAAGCCCTGAACTACTCCATAATTTAGAAGATGAGGAGGAAACGAGTGACGAAACTAAGAGACAGTGATGAGGATGGCAATAGTTTTAAGGGAAACAAGTATATCTATTATTCTGGTAGCCAAGGGAAGAAGATGTTTTAAGGAGAATGTGGTCAGCTATGGAAAAGGCTATCAATACATCAAGTGAAAATAATGCCCAAGAATGAACCATTGGATACAGCAGCCTAGAAGTTATGAGAGGCTTTTGTAACAGCAGTTCTGGTGGAGTGGTTAGAGTGAAAGTATAATCAAGTGAGTTCAAGAGAGCAGGAGAGAAGGTATAAAGCGAAAAGAATAGTGTGGAAGTGGGAGGGAAGAAAGGAGGTCATCTGGGAGGAATCGTGGCACATTTTTATGTTGCCTCTCACTCTCACCTGATAGCCTTCCTTCCTCCACAATTCCAATGGACACATAGGCAGAGAAGCAGACGAAATTGGTGGTAGGAGCTCATAAAAAGTTCTCCTACAGCTGCTTGTTCAATCTAAAGGACTGACTTCAAATTTTAGAGGAGAAAGTCAGTCATTAGAGCTTCTCAATGTCTTTGTTATTGTATACTAGGTCAGGTTCCCAAGAAGATTCCCAAGAAGGAATTGTATACTAGGTCAGGTTCCCAAGAAGCCTTAGGAAGTTTCTTAGAAATACTTTTAGGATAAAGGGGAAAAAGTAAGCATGGTCAGAGAGAGAGGCTAGCCTGTGAAATAGTCCCTAAAGGGCCATATCGTACAGGGCCAACCTATCCAATATGGCTCTTAAGAGTCTTCCCCAGTGGGGCCAGGGAACCTGGCCTTTTTATCTACTTCTTGACCAGTCGTTAGATGCAGGATGCCCCCAGGAAGGGGGCCTGTTACCTTTGGTGAAACTGCTCTCCTCAACATAAGTAATAGCAGAGGGGACTTAGAGATGGGGCTGTTGGCCACACTTTTCTCTGTAGCTGGGGTTGAGGAACTGTCTCAATCTGGATAGCAGAGCACCAGTGGCATACATTCAACATCCACCCAAAACCCTTTATTAAAAAACAGGACATTTTCTAGGTTATTAAAATTTATTCCTTTTAATTTCTAAAACTGTGCATATATCAATTTCTGGATGGAAATCTACAACTACCTATGACATGCTCCTCTGACTTTTTTAATGGCACATATTGAATATAGTCTAACCCTTTCTTGATGATCTGGGGTTATAGAATTATTGCATCAAGATGCAATACAGCAGTTTCCTTAGAATGTATGGAGGTGAATGGACTGCTTGTCCTGATATTCCCCAAACTCCAATCTACTATTCTTTTATGTTATTTGAATTTTGAACTTTCCATTCTTTTATTTCCACAAGCAGGCTTTAAATTGCCAATACCATGCTCATTAATATCTGAGCAAGCAGAAGTGCCAATTTCTCAGCTGTTAGATGCCACCTTTACTATGACCAAGATAATGTTCCACTTGTAAAAACAAAACATCACACACACCCCTTCTTCACATGTTCCTTGTTCTATTTTAGGTTTTATTGCCTTTTCTACCAATCCCACACTGGCTAGAAGAATCAAAACCTTTTATGCATTAGCTCCAGTTGCCACTGTGAAGTATACAACAAGCCTTTTAAAAAAGCTTTCACTTATTCCTTCCCCTCTCTTCAAGGTATGTGATTTTCTTTAATTAACTGAACCTGAGGTGCCCAATTACCCATGGGTTTCAAAGTGATGGAAGGAGCACCACACCTGCAGGACAAATATATTCATATCCAAAAATGGAACTGTAGATGTTTATATTGTTCCTTGCCTAGCACTTGTCATGTTTGGATCCCCTCTCCAGCCTGTGGGATGCCCATTTATTTCCTTGTTCTTAATTAGCCTGATTAGCCCAAGCCTATGAATGTGTTTGCTTTTTCATAGATAATTTACCAAGCACTCTGCATAGCTGTGTCAAGGCTGAAGTTCCACTCCTGGAGCAGGGCATGGGGCATACAATCAAGGCTAAACAGTAAAATAAGAAGCCTGACCCACTAGGGCTATGTTAACCTGCAAGAGGAGAAAAGGGGGAATAAAAAGGACAGGTAAAGGAGAAAGAGAGGAAAGAAATCAATGAGTCAGGAAAATATTCTGACCCCCTAATTAAACACTCTTGGCTTTCCTAAGAGCTCTTTTCCTATGAGCTCCTTCATCTTCAAATGGAGAGTTCTAGGGCAATAGTGTTGATTTCAATAAATCACAAAGTTAAATGCATTATTGAATAGGCACACACTTTATGGAATTAATAATCTTTCCATTTTCCAATGCTTGATACCCTACTTCTCCCAACACACACACACAAACACACACACACACACACACAGTTTCCTTTAGGATCATTTAGTTTTAGGCTATGAAATGTAATAATGTTATATCTTTCATGGGTTTTATACTATTAATTTCTTTTCACTCTGTATTAATATGTGTGTCTAAAGCCCAAGAGACTTTACCTATGGTTAATATCCATGCATAAACCTTTGATTCAAAAACCTAAAATGTAATGACCCTGATTGTGTTTCCAGCTGCATTGACCCAGAGCTTATTTCCTACTGCCCTCAGATTTTCTTATAGCAGTGCAAAGTGACTTAGAAAGAAAAGGCCTCAAGACCTTAAGTCAGAGGATTAGGCAAGAATTCTAGGTATAATGTAGTTCCAATTAGCCCAAGATGCTATGTATTAACTTCATGTTTCCTGGTGTATAAAAGAAAGAAAACAAATGTTTGCCTTCCTCAAATAATTAGGACAGATCTCCAAAGGTTTTGCTAAAAATATGGCTTAGAGTTACTATTTCCCCTCCTGTTCTTGCCATGACTTATTATTAAAATTGCACATCCTGGCACATAATTACGACAGTCTGCCATTGTTGTTTCATGCCTTTATTCCATAACTCGTAATACCCCACCTAGATTGTAACTCTCATCTTCTGCTTCCTCTGAGCAGCCAGTGCAGTTCTCAATGTACCAATAGACACTCAGTGTTGATATCTGCCCTGTCCATTTCATAACCTCATTGTGGGAATTAAATGAGGGAAAGTACAGGATATTCCAAAACAACCTATAGAAGTAAGAAAATATCATCAGCCTAATCCCACTTGTATAAGCGGCTAGATAATGAGTCTTTTTGCACCTTGAACACTGTAATGCTCTAATGATGCTTTTCTTTTTCAGATCATATTTGGTAACAAAATATTCCTCCCACACAACTTCTTTGATCAATTTCTTGGTACTGAAGTGTGCTCCCGAGAGCTAATGAATCTCCTTTGTAGCAACGCCTTGTTTATTATGTGTGGATTTGACAGAAAGAACTTGAACTCGGTGTGTATGCCTATGGCTTTTATTCTGAATACTTTGAGAAACATCTTTGATTATTTTTCATCATCATTTAGAAATAGAACTTTATAAGAACTAGGAGTAGCTTCAGAATTGTGTCTCTGGTCTCCTGGTAAACCTGTGAGGACCCACAAGTCCTTGCTCCATTACAAATTTTATCATCTCCTGCTCTTTAAAATCACCCCAATTGTCCCTAAAGTAAACACATACCTTGCAGAAAACACAAAAACAAAAATCCATGATTCACTTTTGCCCACCTAAGTAATTGGTGTAGCATTTAAGTTATGTGGTAGAAGGAACTGAACCATATATTTGGACAGGCTCCTCTGCAGGAAAAATGTCTAGGCATTGCATAAGTATCCATTTTTTTGTTTTTGTTTTTGGTACTAGAGATTGAACTCAGGGGCACTCGACCACTGAGCCACATCCCCAACCCTATTTTGTGTTTTATGTAGAGACAGGGTTTCACTGAGTTGCTTAGCACCTCACCGTTTCTGAGGCTGGCTTTGAACTTGCAATTCTCCTGTCTCAGCCTCCCTAAGTGCTGGGATTACAGGCTGCACCACCGCGCCCCGGCTTGAATAAGTATTCTTATAAATATTTTTGATGCTGCTAGTCACACCCTACATTTTATAAAGAATATTCCAGAAAAACCATTTATGTAACATCTTGCCCATATTCTTGATTTGCAGAGCAAGATCTGCATTGAGTTGCAATTTTAAAACTTACTTGAGAAAATGCAATATAATAATATAGTTGAATATGTGGATTTAGGTGAGCCTGAATTCAAATGCTACCCTTGAACTGGCTTAAACTCCTTTGTCTTGGTTTTCTCATCTACAAAATGCATTATTGTGAATCTTGAGTCAGCTTATATACATGAAGCATATAGAACGTAGTACTAAGCATATAACGCATAGTAATACATTGCTCATTACTATTACTACTATGCATAGACACCTATCTTATTCGAACTTGTTGGTTTAATTTGTACCTTTGAACATCTAAGATAAACAAATTTATTAATAGGAAGGTATGAATCTACAGAGTCTTGTAGTCATTGGGAGAACTGTGGTGAATATGGTAGATATGGCTCCTTGGTTTCATGGAGTGCAAAGATTCAGTTCTCTTTCTCAAGGCTGGTGACCATATGTAGATATGTAGATATTTAAAATATATTTTTATTTAAAAAGTATATACACACATATTATACACATATGTATATCTATATATTTTCTTTGTTCCCTACTTAAGATGATAGGTGATCAATCTTTCTCTCTTAGAAATGAATTCTTGATGATTTGGAGGGATTATCATCATTCAGCATGTGAAGTAGAACAGAGTAGCCTATCCATATCACACAAATAAACTACTGTATTCAATCAATAAGAATCATATGAGAAAATAATAGTAAAATAGAGATTCAGGGAACAAAGTAATTTAGAGATTTCATTTTCTGCATGATGCTTATGTGGAGATTCTTGAATCTCCTGTGAATATTGTCAATTTATTTGACTTTGTCCACAGTCTAAGGTCTAAGACCCACTCAGAACTGACCTATGCAATCCAAAAGGGGACCTAAGTTTTCTGATTGAGGTCTGAGCAAGATGACTTAGGACCTTCATAAAATAGCATAAATTAGTTTATGCTATTTTATGAAGGTCCTAAGTCATCTACTATTATATATAGTAATAGTAGTTAGTAGTAGTTATATATCTACTATATAACTACTATTATAATATAAATGTGTGTGTGTGTGTATATATATATATATATACTTACTATACTGTATATACTTACTATTAAATATAAATATATCTACTATATAACTACTATTATATATAAATGTGTGTGTGTGTATATATATATATATATACTTACTATACTTTATATACTTTAAAGTTCTACATACACTTTAAAGTTCTCATATACTTTAAAGTTCTACAAAGCAAAATGCCTATGTGTTTAGATTTAATGTACTGCACCCTAGCACTGGGCAGAGAGCAATAAAAAGTTGAGAATTCAGATTCAGAGACCTAGATTGAAGTCTCCAGCTCCACACTCTTACTCTCTGTATGAAAATGAAAATTTCTCTGAACTTGTTTGTGTCTCAATTTCCATTTTGACAAAATGGTGATAATAAGCTCCTTCATTGAGTGGCTACAAACTGAGTTAAAACATACAGTTATACTTGGAAAACTTCAAGGTGACATGCAATGGTGTTGCTCATACCCTTCCAGTAAAAGCTGCTCTGAAATACTTGACCTCAATCAGAAACAGATCTTAGCTACTTTTCAGAAACTGTGGCTAAGTATGCATGCATATGTGTGTATGTTTGATTTCTAGAGTCGCTTCGATGTCTATCTAGCACATAATCCAGCAGGAACTTCCGTTCAAGACATCCTCCACTGGGCCCAGGTATCATTACTCCAATTTTGTTAAAATTTACTTTGTTGATCTGAACTCTTTCACTTTACCTATTAGCACAACCTTATTCCACCCATTTGTCAGTTTGGTTATTTGTGGGGGTTTTGGTTATTTTTTTTTTTTTTTGATGTTAAGTTTTTTGAGTTCTTTGTATATTCTGGAGATTAATGTTCTGAGGTGCAGGTGGTAAAGATTTTTCTCCTATTCTGCAGGCTCTCTCTTCATATTCTTGTTAGTTTCCTTTGCTGTGAAGAAGATTTTTAGTTCGATACCATCTCATTTATTGATTCTTGATTTTACTTTTTGCACTTTAGGAGTCTTGTTGAAGAAGTTGATTCTTAAGCCAACATGATAGAGAGTTGGGCCTATATTTTCTTCTAGTAGGCACAAGGTCTCTGGTCTAATGCCTATGTCCCTGATCTACTTTGAGTTGAATTTTGTGCAAAGAACTCAAAAACTTAACACCAAAAACAACAAAAAAAACCCAAATAACCCTATCAATAAGTAAGCAAAGGAATTTGTCAGGAACTTCATGGAAGAAAAAATACTTATTGTCAACAAATATATGAAAAAAATGTTCAGCATCTCTAGCAATTAGAGAAATGCAAATTAAAATTACACCGAGATTCCATCTCACTCCAGTCAGAATGGAAATTATCAAGAAAATAAGTAACAATAATTGTTGGTGAGGATACGAAGGGAAAGGTTCACTCACATTGCTGGTGGGACTGCAAATTGGTGCAACCTCTCTGGAAAGCAGTATGGGTATTCCTCAGAAAACTTAGAATGTAACCTTGTAAAACAGGTGCTTTGAGTAGCAAAAAGAAATGAATGATTTTTGTGACTGGGCTTGCAAGAAAAATAATTTCAAGCAAAACTGCATTTAAACTTGCATATGAACCCTGTTCTGGATAATTAATAATTTTATTTGGAATTAAAATATTTTAATAGTTGTTTAAATTGAAAATAAACTACTTAGAAATGTTTGGATTTAATTTTTTACATACTAAGATTTTTTTTTGTGTGTGTTATCAATTTCTCTACGTTAGGCTGCTTGGTCTGGGAAATTTCAAGCTTTTGACTGGGGAAGCCCATTTCAGAACATGAAACACTATAATCAGGTAAGTATCTTAAAGTTGAAATTATTCACTTATATAAAATATGATATCTGGGTATCTATTTCTCAAGGGGAGTGTTGATGTCCAGTTTCCTGTTTTCCCACATGGCTATGCACTCCTGCTTCAGTGCTCAATCAACCTTTCCTCAGAGCTGCACATCCCACATGTGAGACTAACTAGAACGCAGCACCACCTATTGTCATTACAATGGCCTGCTCTGTAACCTAGTCTCCAGTCCACTTTCTAAAGTGCATCTAACTGATACAACAAATTAATAATTATAACTGTGCCTGAGATAGAGCTGGAATCTTTGGTTTTATGAAATGATATCTTCCCCTTTGTGGACAGCCAGAGGAGTCGTTTCATAGGTACACATTCCCATACAGAAGAAAAAGATGGCATGCTTACAGTTAAGGATGGGAATAGTTTTTAGCAGGCAGGTGCCTGTGGCACAGGCAGACATACTGAGCAATTCTCACGTTGTAATACAAAGGACCCAGATTTGGGAGTTCATCTTAATTGTAATCAATATGCATTTGTGTAATAACTTCTGCATCTCTCTATCCAGATTTAGGAAGTTATTGACAAGATTTATTGGCATAATATCTATAATCCCTTAGCTCATGGTAGACTGTCACTGATTAATTTTGAACAAGGGAAGCACTCTACATGATTTTGTAAAATTCTCTTCTCCCTCTTTATCTACCCTCAATTTTTCCACCTAAGTAGTAAGTAGCTAAGCAACTCTACTGATTTTCATCTGTTTCCATGACTCAAATTTAGAAGGGACATACACGTTTCTGTAACAATATCTTATGTGCAAAGAAGATCTCCCACTTTATTTTATATCTTTGATGCCTTTAAAGAGATTTTTAAATCAAACTTCTGTTGAAAAAACTTTTCCCCTAACCATAACCTTCTCAAATCCCTAAAATACAGGTTTGCTTTGAGTCCATTTTTCTGCTGGGCCCTGATATTGGTAATAGAAGACCTCATCTTAGAGGTCCAAGTGAGACCTGGAACATCCAATCCCTAAGTGCACCCCCCTTCCCCCCAAGTCAATAACAGTTCAAGTTGGTCTTGAACTAACTGAAGCAGTGACACTAATTGAAGAGCCAGAACTAGCATCTAAGCAATTCTTAGAACAATGAGGTATAAATAAAAGAAAATGGATTTAAATTATAGATATTCTCCACATTTTTCTCTGATATACAGGGGAATAAAACAGAATTAAAATATAAAGACAAATGACATACAATTTGTGAGAATTGTTATCAAAATCTTGCAATTCAGATCATGGCTTAGGACCAGCAATTTCAGAATCACCTACAAAAGCAGAATCTTAAGCTCTGCCCCTAAATCTACTGACTTCACCTTCATTTTAACAAGATCCTCCAGGTAATTTACACACCCATTAATTTGAGAAGCACCAGTCCAAAATACATTGTTTCTGCTTTGCTTTGTAGATGAAAGTGACCAAGTCAGTTAATGTTACTTAACCTACCCAAAGAATATGTTTTGGGTCTATAGAATGGTCTCTCACACCCTGGTTCTTTCTCTCGTGTTTTTCAGCGCACACCACCATACTACAACGTGACAGCCATGAGTGTGCCGATTGCAGTGTGGAATGGTGGCCATGACTTGTTGGCTGACCCCCACGATGTCAACATTTTGCTTCCCAAACTCTCCAATCTCATTTACCACAAGGAGATTCTGCCTTACAACCACCTGGACTTCATCTGGGCAATTAATGCTCCTCAAGAGGTTTATAATGAAATGGTTTCTATGATGGCACAAGATAAAGAATAGCTGTGGATTTTAGAAATGATTCACTTTTTTTTCCAAAATGCCATCCTCTCTCATACACAGTTTTCTGCAATGTTTAAAATGCAGTGCTTCTTTCTGTAATTTTGACTTTAGAAATACATTGGCATCCTTAAGCTTAACATTTGGCATTTTGAATTCTTCTTTCAAATTTAAGGAAACTCAGTTTTTCACTTGGAAATTTATCTGGAAACACCTGAGAGAACACATTCTTGGGGATGTGAAACTTCTCTTCCATTCTTCTCATTCAGTTTCTCTCCTACATTTCAGTTAGAAGCCATGAACCATGAATACTGCCAAAAGGCAGTGCTAAGGTTGAATATTGACTCTTCTCACGTCTGTTTGATACTAAATAAATTACTTTCAATTGCCATTGACAATAGCTGTTGTCAGTGAAGCTCAGTCTTTCTATCTGCACATTGGGCATATCACTTGCTCTTTTGCATGTTTCACCCAAGAAGAAAGTCCAGTGGGATATAAACTTGACTAAGGTTAAGTTAAACCTTAAACCTCCCAAGGAGAGGAGAAGAGTAAGTTGGAAAACAATAGGCACCCCAACTCTGATTCAGGAAGTTAGGAGATAAATAGTACATTCTATCATTTCTATTATTCATTATTATTATTCATTTCCTTGGATCTCAGCCAACAGGCACCAACTAACCAAACTATTTTTTACAATGATCATCACTATCCTGCCAACTACAAAATCCAGAAACATTCCCACATTCCTACTATATACAAACCAGAATATACAACTGCCACCTCTCCACTTAGATTCCCACATGTCCTAGTTCAAGTACTGTTTGCTGTGCAAGGCTGATGTGAATAACTGTCACACTGCCAAATTAAACATTTCTAGAGTTATGTGAAGAAAGAAATTGCGGCAATGGGAGGTTTGCTAAGAATTGTATGAAATATCACTTAGGTTAATTCTGGCCATCAATTCCTAGGCTTCACAAAGACAAACCTTCACTATTATCAGCCTCACTACATCCCAATGTGAAACAAAAGAGTAGACAATTGACATAACAGAAAAAATATCTACTCCTGACATCATCTTTACAATTGTTAACTATGGTCTTATGCCTAATGTTGATATTAATGAATTCCAGTCTTTGGCTACAAGATGGACTGCCTGAAGCATGGATGTCAGGCATGGTTTAAACAGTGTTGATGATTCTCTCTCCCTGACTTTTATTTTCATTTTTCCATCTACTATAACACACTCTCAGTTTTTTCAGCTGTAAAAATATTTTGAAGTCAAAATTTAGTTTTAGATTTATCAAGCAGTATTTAGGCATTTCAGATTACACACAGAGAACATTATGCCATTAATAAGAAATATGCTTTCTGCTTATATCAGAATTACTGAAAATCTATCATTGTTTTGTTTTTATAGCTCTAAAATATAACTGGCTTGTAAAATTAATCCCATGAGTGGTCAAACAGGGACATGAGATAATAACTCTGTGAGAAGTACATTTACTGTTATTCAAACTAACATCTTCCTTTTCATAATCTGTTTTAACAAGGTCAATTTCATAGGAACTATGCAATTACCTAAATTTGCCACTAAAGGGTATGGTAGATTTGGAGACTGTTTTTTCTCAGTCCCGAGGCACTTACTTCATTGAAGATGGTTCTTCCACTGATTTACATAGCATATTAGCCTCTATAAATGTTGTATCACTTTTACAAAATAAAGATACTGAGGATAAATTATGTGTGCAATATCTAATGAAAAATAACGGAATCAGGATTTTATTTCAAGTCTTCCTGACTCAAACTCAAGTTTACCTAGAATTTCATATCAATAGATCAAATCAAGCCTTTATACAAACAAACCTCTCAGATGATCTCATGCTCCCTATGCCATCTGTTGCCTTGGCTACCACTCTTACCTGTTCATTTTGTACAGAGGTTTTGTGTTGTATGTTCCTGTTATGCTTCTAGATATGTCGACTCTGTAAATTCAGGGAGCCTATTTTGCTTCTTCGGTATGGTAAACCTTACTTATGAAATTTCTTGTTCAATTATCAAGACACATTATTATGTGCCTATATACATACTTAGTGCCTTCTTATTCCCCTTGGGTATTGGGGATTGAACGCAGGGGCACTCGATCACTGAGCCACATCTCTGGCCCTATTTTGTATTTTATTTAGATATAGGGTCTCACTGAGTTGCTTAGCACCTCACTTTTGCTGAGGCTGGCTTTGAACTTGTGATCCTCCTGCCTCAGCCTCTCGTGCCACTGGGATTACAGGCATGTGCCACCATGCTGGGCTACTTAGTGTCTTTTTAACAAATAATTGTACAACTGATTGTTTTTTTCATTATTGAAGAGCTGCCCATTTCTTTAATATCCCAGATTCTTTTATAAAAATAAACATACTTACAATTAGCTTAACCATTATGAAACATAGTCTTGAACTTAATATAAAACTTTCATATTTCATCATCTTAGTAATTATTTCTGTTGTAACTTTCTATTATGGAAATTTTCAAATGTATGAAATTGAGAAAATAGTCTAACCCCAAATATTCATCTTCCGGCCTAAATAATTATTAGCATATGATCAATTTTACTTCATCTATATCTCACCACAGCCATCAATAATTTATTTAAAGCAAAATTCTAGACACATATCATTTCATCTAGAATGATTTTATTATACAGCTAGAAAACACAAGTGATTTAAAGAATAATCATGATATTATGCCTAAAAATTAAGAAAATAAAAATTTTTTTATATTGCCAAGTATCTAAGTAATGCTCAAATTTTCATAATTATGTTATAAATTTGTTTTTTATATTAGTTGATCCAAATCAGGATATAACAACTGCCATCCATTATATTAGGTTATAGGTCTCTTAAGACTCAGTCTACACCGGCTCTTATTTCTGTTTTGGTTTTCCCTGCTTATTTGTTGATTACATTCCCCAATTCTGATAATGTAATCTGTTCTTGAGAATGTTTCCTACTGATTCTCTTTTACTGTACGACCATCAGGTCTATCTAATTTATAGTCCCTTCTAAGCTTTTAACATTTGATAAACATTTAATATTTAACAAAATGGCCACATTAATCTGTCTAGGCAAGTATAGCTCCCTATGAAAATTCCACTCCCCACTCCCTTTTTCCATCATCTTCTCCCATATAACATCAATACTGCAATACTTCCATCCTCAACTTTATATATATATATATATTCTAACCTTAGTTTCCTGAGTGCACATCTCCTGATCTAGTCTAATCCAAAGAGCCTCTTTCACTTCTTGCTTTGGATTTAATCAGTGGAGAGCTAAACTCCTAAGTTAGAATCAAGTTTACTTCTAGAATTTCTTTTGAATAATTTTTCCACCTAAAATAAAAGAGCTTTAATCTTTTTAATATCCTTATGTTTTAAAGAAGGCATTACCACCCCTTGAATTTCTACCCTACTATCAAAGTTATCAAGGTATGCCCTCAAGTATAATTAGTATGTGATGGGGAGATTTTTCCTCCCAGACTTGTTTGTTTGCTCTGTTGCTCATGTCAGGGTTTGATCTCATTTACAGCATATCCAAATGAGCTAACTAAACTTAGGAACAATTAAAAGCTCTTACTGGAATCTCTATAATATCCTATGAATAAACAACATGGCAGAATCAGAAAGATTTGCCATCCAGAGGAGTTCTGATCAACAAGAACACAGCCAGGCAGTGCTAGAGAAGTACACTGCCCACCGCAGGTTCTCCAAGAAGATATCAGCACAACATCATTCTTATTTGTTCACATGCTGTTTAGGTAAACTTCCTCATTCAAATTATCTCTGTAGTTGCCAGTGGTCCAAGATTTAGCTCTTTCCATATTTGAAAGCCAAATTTCATGCATAAGACAAATAAAAACATTCATTTAGGCCAATAACTGAGCTGTTGGTTTAGGTTTAGATAACTATACTGTCATCTGAAGTGAAAGAGATGATTTTAAAAATACTTAAAAGTCCTATAAGGATAAAGATTTGAGCTCCTAACAAAAGAATCCTGGCATTAAACTATTTTAAAATAATTACTAATGTTAATATCTTGGTTAGTTATTATAGAAGATATAAATATAGGCTGATTAAAAGATCTTTTCCCCCACTGTTTATTCCTTATCTATTTTTCATCCTTCTTTATTGCAAGGTAGTATAATTGAACAAAGATTTATTTTAAAAAAAAGCTAGGTCTGAATTCAGGTTCAAAATCATGGTTAATAATGTCAATTTTGGATAGATTTTTGTTATTACCTCAAAAATTGAGAATCGTTTATACTCATTCCTTTTTGTTAATTTTAGCACTTTGCTCTAACACAATAAAGCCTGCTCAATTTGTTTTCCCATTGTAGCCTTTAACATCTACCATTTTCTCTGCTTATGTATTATACAGTCGTTATTATATTTTGTGTTATACATTATATATCATATTTTGATATTTCATAATTTGTTTTGTTCTATTTTTCTCCTTTGTAGAGCTGTGGCCAATTCTTACTCTATAGTACACATTTTGAAATTTTTAGTTTTAAATACATTTTAAATATAGGCAAGTTCTATCTTGATACTCTACTTTAAATCAGTTTTCTTAAACATCTTTGTTCTTTCATTCTTCTTGATAAAATTTACATTTTCAGCAACTTAGCAAAAATTATCACCAGGGTTTTGATTCAAATTGCATTAAGTCTTTTCAATAATTCTCAAAGAATTCAACAATTTTTCAAATTTGATTTTCATTCAGATCATTAAATGTCTCAACTTTTTTTCAGGTTGTCATCTATGTCCCTCAGTAAAATCATGTACTTTCCTTAGCTTCCATTGTTTCTTAATTCAAGGTATTCCTAACAATTTTGTGGTATCATTGCTAATATGAAGTAGACTTTTTTCTAGTATACATCTAAGCAGTTACTAATTGTTTATAGCTCTATTAACAGATGAATTTCAAAATCACCTGTGGAATTTTTTCAAACTATATAATGTCACCCTCTGGGATTCTGATACATTTTCCAAGGGACAGTCCCTCCCTCCCCTGACTGATGGAGACATATGTCACTGTTCAAGGACTGAAAGAAAACAATATTAAATTGAACCAAGTCAAAATAAAGCTGTTGGGTTCAATTCTTTTTTCATAGTATCACTTAATTGTTTTCTTATTACCTCCAAGAGTTTTTCTTATCCATGGAGCTATTTGTTTTCTGGAATAAAACTTAAGCATTTCCTTGAAAAGGAACAGAATTGCCTCTACTAATCAATCAGCACCGAGTCAAATATGTGTGAGGAACCATAGTGAGAGCTTCATCAGGAATACACAGGTGTAAATCTGAACCTTGCCTTTGGTCAGTCAGTTTTGGTAAGAAGGGGCGCTTGACAGTCAGGATGACTGAGATAAATAAGCTGAGAATAGAGAGCAACATACTTCAGAATGTATATATTCATCAACCTTATTAATAACCTGTCCTTCTGGAGTGAAAATACAATTACTGAGGTAGTACATTGGAGTAGGAATAAATCTAAATTCTCTTAACTAAAAAAAAAGTCAAGCTTTTCTGAACACTGTAACTTCTTCTGTAATCAAAAATCAGGTGTGTGTGGAAACCTTATAATGGCTAAGCATATACACATAAATTATTTTCTTAAGGTAGACAGAAACTTTTTGCAGGGGAGAGGGGTTACTGGGAATTGAACTCAGGGGCACTTGACCACTGAGCCATGTCCCCAGCCCTGTTTTTGTATTTTATTTAGAGACAGGATCTCTTGCAGGGTGCAGTGGTGCACGCCTGTAATCCTAGCACTTTGGGAGGCTGAGACTGGGTCTCACTGAGAGTGCTTAGCACCTCACTTTTGCTGAGGCTGGCTTTCAACTCCCAATCCTTCTGCCTCAGCCTCCTGAGCCGCTGGGATTATAGGAGTACGCCACCACACCCAGCAGACAGAGACTTTTGATCTGCTTTGCTCCTTGGAGACAGCGTTGGTTGCCTTCTCCAGAAATAAAGGAAATCATCTCCTTTTCTTATTTTCATAAAGCTAGTAATGCCTGCACTTAATAATGGGTTGTCTCCGAATGTTTATTTCTAAATTGTTTATTTGGAACTTGCAACACATTTTCATATGAAAATGATGCTCTAGCTTAGAGCCTCTTGGACCGACTTCAGCGTGCATGACAATCTCCTCGGAGCTTGGTACAACAGAGACCCAAGTCCAGAGATACTGATTCAGTATGTCTGGAGTGATGCCCAAGAAAATTGTATTCTAACAAGCTCCCAGGGTTGCTCACTGGTCCACAGGCCATCATGTGAGCAGTCTTGCTCTATGTGATGGCTGAATTGTTGTAATTACCTTTATCATTCTTACTGTCAAAAAAACCCCCCAAATATCAGAGGAGCTTGCAAAAGCTCAAACACTTAGCAAACAACAGATTCAGAATTCAAAAAAAATAAAAGAATACAAATCTGGACACTGTTTTCAAACCTTGTCACCTGTACCCTAGCTTTGCCATTGCTACTCAGTCTGATCCATGTTCCAGTATCATCTAGCAGTTTGTTCATATCACCCAACAGTTTGTTAGAAATAGACAGTCTTAGACTCCACCTAGGCTAATTTAATCAAAATCTGCATTTTAAACAAAATTAATCAAATTAGAATGTGCTGTGGGGAGCTAGCTCCATGCTACACCCTTAAGATGACGACTAGCCATTGTGAAAAGTGTGTAAACAGGAAGGGCACGGAGGAAGGAGGGACTATGTGATTGGTTTACTGTTGGTTCTGTGAACGTGATCAGCTCGTGGACAGAATTCAGGGGGCTTACGTGCCTTGCCATATGGACAGCTGTTGCCTATGTGCATTGTCTCTGGCCGAATGGCCCTATAAGTTGAATGCTTGTTCTGCAAATAAACGAGTGCCTGCTTTGACCTGTCTCCCTGGTGCATGTGATTGTCCTGTGCGGAGGGCTGAGAATGGGCGGCCAGTCAGCTCCAACTCTTCCTGACTTCCACTGCTAAGTGAATGTGGGGGTGCTTCTTCGGCCCACTTTTTTGGGACGAACCAAACCCCCCGCAATGTATATTTTAACAAGATCTCCAGGTGATTTTTTTTTTGTAGATTACAGTTTAAGAAGCTCAATTCTACAGTTATGCTTTCATTTATGTGTTGGTAAAGTGTTATCTTTTGTTAAATTATTTGAAAAATTTCTGCCTGCCGCTAGCCGTGTCTAGAATACAAGTTAAATAAGGGTAATGGACTTTTATCTGTTTGCTTATAGCTGGATCTCTGTTGCCTAGAAGAAAAGTCTAAGTAGATATCTATTGAATGCATAAATCTAAAGCAAAAATGAGAGGTATGTTTTAGAAATATTCTTAATATCCATGAGAATACTTCATCATTAGTAAAGGCCTAGATAAGATGGTGCTCCTCATTCTATATATCCCAAATTCTAGCACAGACAAAGAAAGAACTGATTATTCTTATTACCCTTGCAAGTAGACTAACCTGCTCATAACCTTGGAAACTCAGTTGTTGCATATCTTTGTATTCATTACACCCTTTTGAGAATACTTAGTTTCTTTTACCAACATTCAGCTTTTCTACTTATGAAGATATTCTTAAAAGTTTACACATCACAATCACATTCCAAAGGAAAACCTTAGACATGAAAATGTCTAAATTTAAATAATATGATTAATTTGTCTCAAATGTTCACTAAATGAATCTTTACCTCCAAGTTTTTTTCTCTATTATATAGGTTGAAATGTTTTTAATGGATTGTATTTGTATGTATGTGTGTGTGTGTGTGTACACAATTATATGTATGTGTGTAAATATGTACATGTAATGTTCTTTTTTAACATTTATTTTTTGACAGCGGAATGCATCTTGATTTATTGTACACAATTGCAGTACAACTTTTCATTTCTCTGGTTGTACACAATGTAGTGTTGTACCACATGTGCAGTCATACATGTAATATGTAATGTTCTCTGCACTTTTTGGTTAAACAAGATGGTATTGTAGGAAAATTGTTCTAACTTTTGGTCACAACCCTTCAGTTAATCTTAACCTTCTAAAGTGCAAGTTTCCTTTAAATGAAGAAATATGAATATATAACTTTTTAGGATCTAGGAGCTCTGAAATTCTATAGTTCTATGACAAAATTTTATGAAGCAACTAAAGAGAGACAGACAGGAAAGGATGGGGCAAAAGTGAACATTTAACAATCACTATCAACTGAATTCATTGCTATTCAAAGTTCCTGATGGTATTTCCAAGAATGTGGAACTATCAAAAATTTTTATGTAGTTTAATCTAATAATGAATTACTTTTGTGACTTCTGTCTTTGGTATCAATTTAGAAAGCCCTTCTTTACTCAAATATTATAAAAATAGTAACCTACATTTTCTTCAGATGTTATATTGTTTTGTTTGATATTCAGGTCATTAATTCCCTTAGAATTTGTTTTAATATTTGGAATAAGGTAAGTACTTAGCTTTGGTTTGTTCCAAATATTTGAGCTACTATCCTGATGTCATCTGGTAAATAATCTATTCTTTATCCACAAATCTTTAGCCTTTATTATGTTCTAAACTCTTAGCATTAAAATGCATTTTTTATATTGAAAGTTTTAATTGTATTATTCTACCTTTGCACAGGTAGCATGGATCTCAACTGGTGGAATATACTTTCTAATATTTTATTTGGCATGAATGTAGCACAAATTATACATAATCATGTTCTGTAGGTAGGTCTTTAACTTTTTTTTAATATCAGGATTATTCCAGCTTATTACATACATTAGAAAAATTTCATTCTTTTAATGCTGTGAAGCAGTTTACACAGCATAAGAACGTTCAGTTCTTTGATTATTTGATAGAACTATAATCTAGAACTCCTTTAAGTCTGATGACTTTTTCATGAATAGATTTTTTATTGCCTTTGCATGTTTTCTAAGATACATTCAGATTTTCTATTGATATTTCTATCATTTATATTCCGCAATAAAGTTTTCCATTTTATCTGAAAGAATCTCTAAATTTAGTGTGCATCAAGAGTCTTTAAGAAGGACAACATAAAGAGATTTTCAACTTTTTGTCCATGGGCATGTTGCTGTTCAACTTTCTTTTGTAGGACTATTATTCTAAACCATGTACTTTGGGAAATGCTACCACAATGACTTTAAATTTGTTTCTAAATTCTTTCCATATGAAAATGTTTATTTTCTTATTCTGAATCCTGTGCATTGATTCTTCTGTTTATTTTATATAATGATTTTTACCCAAAGAATTAGTGTTCGAATATATTATGAATTCTTCTGGTTTTCTCAGGGTTGCTTTTTTCCTTAAAAGTATTAAACAGATGTTGTCTACAAAGACAGGCACTATGGACAACCAGTTTGTAGAGAAAATATTTCTGGTGAAAGAGAAATTATTTTTTCCTCTTTTCATTTTATGGAAGGGCCAGACTTGTGAAACCTTTCTATATATATTGAATCCTGGATAATAACATAAACAGATACCTCAGAAACTTCATTCAGACTGAATTATAAGCCATATTTCCATATTTTAATACATACGCCATTTCTTATTTTTAATTCCCATAAATCAAAATGTGGACTTAAGAGATGGTCATTTGGACTATGAGGCCTCAGGTGAAATGTCATGTAATTACATAGTAGGATAATTCTGGCATTTCATGCTCTATGAATTAAGTGTCTCAATGAGGAGATGTTGTATTATTTATGCTCCATTTGCCAATTCTCTAAGCAGCTTATAACTTCTCTGAATTTCAGTTTCCTTGTCTGTAAAATATAGATTATAATATTTATCATACGGTGTTTGGGTGACAATTAGAATTAATGGGTTACCTGTCTCAGGAGTCTTTTCCCAATATCTGTGGCTTTTTTAATATTTAGAAATTATTTTTATTAATATTTACATAAACACAGTGATACACTAATGCCAATGGCTGATTTACAAAATTACTTTATTTCCATACTTGGCTGAATGGTATATATACTTAGGAAAGATGTCATATAAAAACATGTAGATACAACAAGAAAAAAAATGTTGCACCACTGCTTCTACTAAATCATAATGCATTTTATAAAAACATTTTTTAGTTGAAAAAGGACACAATATATTTTTATGTATTTATTTATTTTTATGTGGTGCTGAGGATTGAATCCAGTGCCTCATACCTGTGAGGCAAGCGCTTTACCACTGAGCAACAGTCCCCGCCCAATTATGATGCATTTTTAAAACCCCATCCATCAATAGAAATATTTATGAAACTGAACTAGTAAATTTTCACATTTTCTGATGTCAATCAGATCTTACCAAACAAAATACATGTTATTCCATTTGCAACCTAGATGTAAATTATATGTATGTTTATTCTATTTAAAGCATAGTTATAAAACCTACAAAAGTTCTTCATTTAACAGCTGTGGCTTCTAAAATCTCCTACAAAATTTAAATCTTTGAGATTTGCAGAATTCTGGGTGTTTTCACTTTATAATGTACCAAAGCCTATGTTTTAACCTCTACATAAATTTGAATCATAAAGAAATTCTTACAAAGATTTTATGATTTTGGCATTGTAATAAACTATATTTCAATGATTTTAAAGTACATTTTTTGACATTTTTATACCTTTGTACTCAGAAGGCTTCTTCTAATTGATTATGTATTACAAATGTAATTGGCATTGTTTTTCTTTGTGAGAGTATAAAAAACATAATGGTACATTTTATAATAAAGATGTCTTAAAGTTAATAAGAATAGCTGTAATATCTTCCTTAGTCTTCCAATGTGTCACCATTGGCCTAGAAACTCCACATGTCTTAATGGTTTACTACACTCATTAGCAAACAGCATGTTAATGTTTGCCTTGTCCATGGGCCTTGTTTCCCCTCTGATTCATGATCTTCAGTGTACTCTAGAGTTCAAGATACCAAGTGCATATACACAAATGTACTTTCAAAAGGCTCTCAATGTACACAAACTCTAACATAGAAATTTTATAGAATGAGTTCAAACTACAAAGCTTCTTTTCAGCAAAGGAAATAATAATGTGAAGAGAGCACCTACAGAATGGGAGCAAATCTTTACCACAGGCACCTCAGATAGTGCACTAATCTTCAGGTTATATAAAGAACACAAAAAACTTAACACCAAAAAAATAAATAACCCAGTCAATAAATAGGCCAAGGAACTGAACAGACACTTTGCAGAGGAATATTAATGGGCAAAATATATGAAAAAATTTTCAACATCTCTAGCAATTACAGAAATACAAATTACAATTACACTGAGATTTTATCTTACTCCAGTCAGAAAGGCAATTATCAAGGATACAAGCAACAATGTTGGCAAGATGTAGGGAATAAGGTACACTCATACATTGCTGATGGGACTGCAAATTGGTGCAACCATTATGGGAAGTGGTATGGAGAGTCCTCAGAAAGTTTGGAATGGAACCACCATTTGACCCAGCTATTCCATTCCTTGGTTTATAATCAAAGTACTTAAAATCAGCATACTACAGTGATGCAGTCACTTCAATGTTTATGCAGTTCAACTCAATAACTAAATTATGGAACCAACCTAGTTACCCTTAAACAGATGAATGGATAAAGAAAATGTGGTATATATACACAATGGAATATTACTCAGACTTAAAGAAGAATAAAATTATGGCATTTACAGGTAAATGGATGGAGCTGGAGAATATCGTGCTCAGCAAAATAAGCCAATCCCAATAAACCAAAATCCAAATGTTTTCTCTCATATGTGGATGCTAATTCACAGTAAGGTGGGGGGGGGCTAGAGAAGAATAGATTTACTTTGGATTAGGGAGAGGGAAGTGAGGTGGAAATGATAGTAGAATAAATCAGACATTATTTCCCTATGTGCATATATGATTATACCTCCTGTGTGGTTCTACATCAAGTGCAACCTAAAAGAATGAGAATCTTCCATGTATGTATAATGTGTCAAGTGCATTCTACTGTCATGTAAAACTAATTAGAACAAATAAAATTTAAAAAAGAAAAAAGAGAAACAAAAGATCCAGGGGGGGAAAAAGATCAAATATGAGTGAAATACAAACACACACACACACACACACACACACACACACACTAGAAATTCTGAACCTCAGACACAGGTAGCTTACTTAACTCCCTACTTATAAAATGCAAACCTTAGGGAATAGTACTCCAAAGCAATTAACCAAACAAGAGAAATCATTACACAAACATAAAGGCATTTAACCTCTTTGAGAAAAACATACCAAATTTCTGGTTCAGATATACAGGCACAGATTTGAAAATGTATTCAGACTGGGGATTCAGTTCAGCTCCACACTAAATGATTCATTTCCTTTAAGATCCTTGCTCAAAAAGAAAGAAAAAAAATCCTGGGCATAAGCAGCTAGGTGAATACACTGGCCAAAAAGCACCTGAAACATGAGTCAAGCAGGGATTTTTCCATTCTTTCCCTAGCTCCACCCAAATATCTCCCAGGTCATAGAAACCTGGATAAAACACCTACACTTCCTGAATGCTAAGGCAGGAAGGAGGAGTTGAAGGGAAGAGGAGACATACACTGTCCTTCTCAGGCCCCTGAAGCTACTACTAAGACAGGGAAAGGGAAAGAACTTTTGCCCTTTGATTTTGTGATCTAAGAATGGGGAAATCATTTCAAAAATCCCCAAATCACAATTATTTTTGAAATAGTAAATATCATAAACAAAGATGGATTTCTGTTCAATGAATTTGATCCAGATGACCTAAGGAGAGAAATGACAGATTGATGACAGAGATACTTGTAACATCACAGCTAGTGAACTGAAGAGGTAGGAAAATAAGTTCTCAGCACCGATGATGGGAGCACACAGCCTATTCTAGAACTATATGGCAGCAAATAGTTAAATGAAGCAATTATATGATCTACGACCAAAAAAAACTCTTTCCTCCATGTCTGTCTTAAAGAAATTCTCACTAAATTCCAAAATGGGGAATGTAAATAGTGGTAGAATTTGAAGGAATAAAATTATCGATGACTAGAGGATGGGATAGTTAAAAGGTGGATATTATGGAATTCTGTGAGAAAGAACTATGTGAATAAACCACATAAGCGTACTGCAACTTGCAGTTGCCAGTGGGGCTGGTCTTACAGGTGTGTGAAATATGCACAGGGAAGCTGTGGTTACAAGGATCTCATACTTTTTTACTTTGCTTTCACCAGCTAGAAACTCTTAACACTTCTTAACAAAGGGCCTCCCATTTTAATTTTGCATAGGGATCCACAATTTATTGAGCCAGTACTGGTCAAAAGCTTGGTGTAGAGTTAGGAAAGTAGGAAACACACTGAGATTGATTGCAAAGTAACACATGTAAAGCATATACACTTTATAATGTGCTCTGTGCTGCGGTGGATACCTGTAATCCCAGAGACTCGGGAGGCTGAGGCAGGAGGATATCAAGTTAAACAGTCTTGCAACTTAGGGAGGCCCTAAGTAACTTAGCCGGACTCTGGCTTAAAATAAAAAAGACTTATGAGACAGTTCAACTATAAAGCATCCCTGGGTTCACCCCAGCACAAATAACAACTATGACGACAACAAAAATGATACATTCACATTGTAGGAGAAAATGGAAGTTGGATGGAATTAGGTATCAGTATGAAAGTGAACCAGAATAAAATGAGTTGGATTTTTGAGGCAGGCACTGCGGAAATTTTTGGTAAGATAGTACAATATCAATGTAATTCTTGCCCAAGAATATCTGCAGTTTTTAGCATAAACTAGACTCTATAATTGCTTGTGTATATAGTCATCCCCTTTACCTGCAAGAGATGCATTCCAAGATCCCCAGTGGATGCCTGAAACCATGGATAAAATATGTTTTTCATATATGTCTATTTATGATAAAGTTAAATTTATAAATTAGGCACATAAGAGATTAATAATACGTAATAAAATAGAACAATTATTAACAATATACTATAATGAGAGTCATGTGAATGTAGTCTCTTTTTCTTTCTCTCAAGTATCTTATTGCACTTTAATATTTTCAGTTAAATAAAGTATTTTACAGCTTTTTTTCATGTTTGAATTGCCAGCATCATTGCTCTTGTGCTTTCAAACCATTATGATGTAAATGAACACCAGCCCTGTTATACTATAACAGTTGTTCTGACAACTCAGATGGCTACTAAATGACTAATGGGCTGGTGGTATACAGGGTGGATATGCTGAACAAAGAGACAATTAACGTCTTAGGTGGGACAGAGCTGGATGGCATGAGATTTCATTACACTACTCAGATTGGAACACAATTAAAAACTAATTCTTTATTTTTAAAACTTTCCATTTAATATTTTCAGACTGTGACTTTCAGACAGTGACTGAAGCTATGAAAGTGAAACATCAAATAAGGGAGAACTACTGTACTGCAAACACACGAGTTATCTTTCCAGTCATTTTTTTTTTTTCCAGTCAGAGGCTAGAAATGGCCAGCAAGTAGAACATATTACGTTGTAAGTAGAATTGTATTAAAAATATAGGAATAAATCTTTTCTAATAAGTCAAATAAATCCATAAACAAATGTAATTAAATGACTGGAACTACCTTAGTAACTAAAGCAAAACCAATTCGAACTACAATTTCCAAACAAACTGACTCCAGTGTAGTCCCTAATTGATACAAGCCAAAGAAATTCAGAAATATTAAAACCAGTCTCATGAAGTCTTGGCTGCTTGAATCAATGATAAAAATTCAGGAATTCATTGGGAATTCACTGTTCTGCAGAAGACCTTCACACCGGCAAAATAGTAATTCTGGAATCATTTTAGAAGTTTGTTGTTTTAATTTCACCAAATTAGACCTGAACATTTGTACATATAAAAGGCTTCCCCTGAAAATAGTAATCTATGCAATCTTTAAAATTCTTAAAGGTTCTCTAATACCAAGTCTCCACCCAATGCAGATAAAGGAGCTGCTTACATGACAAGAAAGAGACTAGCTGGAGAGTAGTCAAAAGCCTTATTGTTGTTTTTCTTTTATCTAACTGGAGATCTCGAATGAGACTGTATAGGAGAGACTACATTGGATTCCACATTTTCTGCATTTGTTGCCCATTTTAATACCCAAGTTACATACCAAAGCAGAAAACTCATAGCAATAATGGGAGTGTGGTAATATTAGAGGTATTGCTGTTGGATGGGACAGGGGGATAAAGTCTAAAATGTTTATATGATTGGGCTCATTGTAGACACCCTTGGGTGAAAATTGTTTTCTGAGTGGAGTCTGTATTCCACTGAGAAATTTCCAATCCTTGTGATCCTTGAGGCACAGAACTCTGGGACTGGCTTGGCATGAGCAGAGGTTTTAGTTCAATTATAACTCTCTTTTTCATCACTGGCTCAGAACTCACCTAACAAGATTGCCCTGGAAGCATCTGTCATATTTGAAGCCACGATTACTCTGTGTCTCCTGTTGAGAAATTTCTGATTGCAACATCTTCTTGAGCTGTTTAGAACAGAGCATGTTTCAGTGACAGCCACCTCTGGAAGAAGCTGGGATGAAACTGAATCTCTCAGGACTTGAAGAAAGACTCCCCCAGAGAGTTAAGAGATCTGGTAATATTTTTGATCTATTTGCAGGCTGGATTATGGTATATCAGAGGACATGGGAAGCCTTTGGAGGTACAGAACTTTAAATGTTAGAAATGCTGTATTTTGTATCTATCAAATTAAACATGAAATAAAAAGACTAATCTATGACTATGCAGGAGGGGGAAGTTACATTGCAGAGATTTTAAGACATTTTTTGGTGAGCTTTCCCTTTCAGAAAACTATAGCATTTAGAAAGCAGATGTCAGTATATTTGATTCACAAGGAAAGGCTGTATTGCAGTTCTATACCTGGGAAAAGTTAGCAACAGATTTTTTTTAATGAATCTTTCTTTTGGGTTGTGCATGTAGGTATTTGGGAAATACTATATAAATCATGTTTTAAAAATTGTCTAGCATTTTTTGAAAAAGTTCTTTCTTATCTTATGACCATAATCACCTTCAGGGAAACATGGGGCTAGTGATTGGTGAAAGAGATCTCCCTACTTACGGAACCTGTGAACACCTTCTGATAATTTATGGAGGACATGCCATTCTTCTCCTCTGCCCTGTAATAATATGGTCTTAACTGGGTGAGGAGGGACTTCTCTAACTCTAAAGTGCAGACCTGCATTTGAAGCTAAGGAGCTGAGGATGAGTCAACCTGATAGACTCATCTCCCAGACATAGAGATTAAAGAATTGGTCTTTAGTTCTATGTGTCAAAGTTTAACCATTGTAATGTTTTATTTGTTTTTATAAAATATTTGTTCTTTATTTTCCATTTCTAGATATACTAAAGCAGTTCTTACCAGACATTCTTCATCTCTGAAAAAAGAAACCAGTTCATAAATACAGTCACTTTAGCACATTTAGCACTTCAGACAGGAAATATGATATATAGTGTGGAAGTAAATTTGGGAATAGGAATAGGGTATTAAAGCTGTCATGTTAGTCTGTCATCACTTGCTCTCACATTCCTTCACTAGCTTATCTTGTCTTTGTAAAGAAATTGAGAGAACAATTATTTCCTTCATAGTACTTTCTTTGCTACTTTTTGTTTGATTATTTAACATTTTGAAGGAATTACATTTCAGAACCTATTTTGCCAGGCAAAAGAGGAGTTTTACCCTTCATATTGTAGAAATTGTAGAAAAGACGTGAAGTACTTTACCCTGTAGATGTTTGCTAGTCATCTTTCTCTCCTCCCCTGGGCATTTTACTCCCATTCATCCTAAAACTCCTCTCTGCAGCTGCCGCTAGACTGGGCACAGAGAAATTGATCTCTCAGCTTATTTGAAGATCCTATCACAGTTGCCTAGTCCTTCTTCCTTTGATTCAAAGGATCTTAATCCACCAATCTGATTTATAGGCCTGGAAATCCTATTGTGTAAATGTTCCTTTTGTTCCTTTGTTCCCAGTCTCCTTTCTCTTCCTCATTCATTAAGTCTTGCTTTCTATGGGTGGAGGAAAACAGAGAAGCAATTTAGAGCTTCTGATTGATTACTTTTACTACTTATAACTGTGTAAAAGGTAACTTAATGTTTTTGATGAGATTAAGAATGTTGGAGCTTTGTGAGACACAGAGATGGGGGCAAGACAGTACCTAAGCTTTTGTATATAGCCAATTGGTTTTAGATTGAAAATATGATATAAAAACTGAAAATATGGCAGATGCCAAACCATTCTGCCAGACAACAATTTCTGGCAAATTCAGTCACTTGCAGAACTCCCAAAAATCCTGTAATAAAAACTAAAAGGAATACCTAAATTGATTATTACAGGTAAAAATACTAAAACTTGAAGAATTTGTTCTATACTAAGATATCCTAGAGCTTTTACTCAAAGATCATTGAGTTTATATCTATACCTTATTATTTCTAAACATTATAAACTACATTTTATTATAAAAGTAATTCAAACTAATAAAGTAAATGAGGGAAATTTATGACTAATAAATAAATTAGTCCAAGAAAATTATTTCCAGTAAACCAATATGGCCATTATCATTTTGGAAGAATACTTTTAGTGATTTTGACAATTAAATATTTTTGTTTATTTATTTAAAATATTTTAAATTTTAATAATACATACAGCAGTTTCTTAAAAATTGTTTTTGCTTTTCTAACCCCTAATTTTGCAGAACTCTGTACGTACTTGACACTTTTTAAGTTGACAAAATTTTTTGTTGTAATTTTATGTAGTAGCTAAGAATGCATTTAACAACATCATAATTATTGGTAGTTTAAAATAAAGTTGTTACTTGGCACGTGTGTATATATATGTGTATGTGTGTAGTACTGGGGATTGAATCCAGGGATACTCTACCATGGAGCAATATCCACAGCTATTTTATTTTTTATTTTGAGACAGTCTCACTAAGTTGCCCAGGTTGGCCTTGAACTTGTGATCCTCCTGCCTCAGCTTCTGGAGTTGCTGAGATTATAGTTGTGCAACATCACACACTTCTTTACATGTTTTTTGAATGAATCCAATAGACTAGTAATTTGAAACCTAATATCATCCATTGAAAAAAATTTAATTAATTTTATATCTTTTATTTTTGCCCATGAATTCATATTCTCATTCCACTTTTTTCTACAGGCGTCTTATGTATGCCTAAACATATGTGTGCTAATGTAGTATATCTGTATGCTTACAAATCTTTAATGATTAGTAGATTTTTCTCTGGTATTAAAATGTGCATACACATTTAAACTGAAATTGTTTTTTTCCTGTGACTAAAAAGTTGCATTTTATTTTCATTCTGAATTATATTTGATTTTAATTTTATTAGTATATGATTGGTCAAAGAATTAAGTTATTAAAAGTTTAATAAATAATATTGAGCATTAAAGACAAGATTGTATTAATAATGCATCTCTTAATGATACAAACAGACCTTTTCTTTTTAATTCGTGCATCCACTATCTTTTTTATTGATGAGACAAAATTCATTGTTAATCTTTTCCACTTTTTGGAATAGATGTAAGTGCTGAGAAATCATGTCTGCATGCCATTCACTCCTTTGAATTCTTCCTGTAGCTCTGTATCACGAATCACATAATGATCAAAAAGATTTGTCTTATGATCTCTGATAACAAGTCAAATAGATTCTTTTCCAATTTAGTTAAAGCTAAGAAGTAGGAACTATTGTTTTACAGAGGTTAATTGCCCTTGAAAAGGAATTGTTACTTTATTAAAGTCACTTCCTTTCTGAATATCAATATTGCCAATTTTTTTTTTGTTAAGGAGTCCCAGATGGTTTTACAACTTGTAACAATTCACCATAGTAAGAAGGGAAGGAGAGAAGGTTTTTCTCTGTGGAATTTTAAAGGAAAAACCTGCTTGGAGCCAGAAGTTCTCAAGGCATATCCATATAACAAAAGAGTGTTTTATGGGAGTCCAAAGTCTAGAATTTGATTCTTTTAAAACAATTTAAGTGCCTATGTATTTTTTTCAAAATTTTTGTGTACCCCAGTATGAAGACAAAGAATTCAGTATATACAAGCCTTCTACAATTCTTCCCCCCATTTAACATAGCATTATGTTTCATGTTATTATATCACCTTTATACATGATTTAATGGCTTTATCTGATATTAAATTCACACATTATAGTTTAGACATCCTTCTATAATTGAAAAAAATTTTTAAAAAATTTCTCTTTATTACAAATAATGGAAATAAAAAATATTTTACAAAAAGATCCCTCCCTCACCTTTAAATTGAGAATCTCTCTTCTTAGTATATGTATACTGAATAGAACTTCTGAGATATAAGATATGGATACTATTTAAAACTTCTAGTAAATACAGCAATGTTTTCAAAAAAGTTGCCCTAATTTATGCCCGCACAGTAATCATTGGGAGCACCTGCTTTACAACCTATATATATATTTTTTGTACTGAGGATTGAACTCAGGGGTATTCGACCACTGAGCCACATCCCCAGCCATATTTTGTGTTTTATGTAGAGACAGGGTTTCACTGAGTTGCTTAGCGCCTCGCCATTGCTGAGGCTGGCTTTGAACTCGTGATTCTCCTGTCTCAGCCTCCCTAAGTGCTGGGATTACAGGCTTGAGCCACCGCGCCCGGCTTACAACCTATTTTTTCTTTTGTTTTCAAATGGGGTATAATTACATTCAATAAAATGCACCTTGTAATTGTAGTTTGATGAGTCTTGACAATGACCCCTATTATCACTGTCATCACTTTGTCTTCTTGTGTCTGATGGCCAACACCCACCAGCAAACAAACACTTCTATTCCCATAGATTAGTTTGATCTGTTCTTGATCTTCACAGAATTGGAATTATAGTGTATGCATTCTTTGGGATTTGGTTTCTTTCACTCAGCATAATGTTTGTGCAATTTATCCATGTTGTCGAAATTGTCAATGAATAGTATTCTATTGCATATATATAACATAATTGTGTATCTATTATTGATGAATGTTTGAATTATTTTCAATAATTTTCTACTCCTATGAAGATGATGAAACCTCTGAAAAAATTTTTTCCTACTTTTAATTTGATTTTCTCATAAGTGCCAATAAGGCAATTGTTTAATTTTTTTCAAATATAAAAGTCTTTCCATTTCAAAAGAGCCATCATTTGGACATTGATAATTAGGATCTTCAATAGTATATTTATTCCAATAGTGATTTGATGGCATAAAGTGTTTTCAAAGAAAGATCAGAAGGCAACTTTTGGGGCTTAGAATAAATCCATCTTGAAACTAACAGATGTTTTCCAAAGAAGATACAGAAGATGCAGCCCCCATGACCCCAAATATTTACTCCCAGAGAGACTAAGAGAGTCGAAGATCCTAGTGGCCATGGATGGTTAAGGACAGTGTTTTGTAAATAGAACCTCTGGAAAACATGTCACCAGTGCATTCATCTATGGCACCAGTAGGTACTTTCAGTGTTGGACTTTCTCAGCATTAACCAGGCAACAATGGTTAAGATGGCAAAATTTCCTGATAAGTGGGACTTGTAATTAAAACAGACTTCCCTGAGAGCTTAGCATGATAGGATAAAGAGAATGCAGCTTAATAACTTGTATCTGTAGTCCCCAATATTTTCTGACTGGTTGTTGGATGTGACTCGTCAATTGTACCTCCTGGGTGGCAGAGACCTGAAGATTCTCACTTGGTCACAAAGCCAAGCCCTTAGGATATAAAACAAGATGAAATGGAACCTCATCTAATTTTTTTTTTTGTCTTGAGGACTCACAACAAAATTTGTCTAAATTGACTTTGGTCTGGTGAGAACCTTGAACTCCAGTCTATGAGGCTGGCTTAAATAGGCTTATAAAGTTCTATACCTGTGTTCTTCCCTTTATGCCAAATGACACAGAAGACTGTGACAAAGGAAACAAAGACTTTCTGTGGCAGGAAAGAAATCAGAAAATGAAAGTACTCATAGAAAAAAAATCACCAGAAAGTATATTCAATAACTATTCATGCAATAATTTTCTTTTGATTATCTGAATTTGGAAAAGAAATGATAAAAAACATTACCTTCTATTCTTGCCTAGCCACTACAGTTCAGAGATCTGGGGAAGCTGATCTTGGCTCAAAAAAATCCTAAATTTTCCTTTTTCAGCTTTTTATCATCTGCCTCTGAATCTCATCTGCAAACTCTGGAGTATGTCATGTGTCTCAGCCACAGCATGTTAGGTACCAGAAATTATAGAAACTGGAAAAGCGTGATACCTTTCCACACTCATCATACAGGTCATGGTCAGTAGTTCCATGATAAAAGACAGGTTTACAAGGAAAGAGCATAATAAACTTATTTAATCAAAGTGTTATATGACATGGGAGATTTCAAAAATGAAGAGCCTAAGACCTAGGGAAAACTGTTTTTCTGCTTGAATTTGATGAAGAATGGACATTTGGGCTGGGGTTGTGGCTCAGTGGTAGAGCACTTGCCTAGCATGTGTGAGGCACTGGGTTGGATCTTCAGCACCACATATAAATAAATAAAAAATAAAGGTCCATCAACAACTAAAAAATATTTAAAAAAAAGAAAGGACATCTGTGTATAAATGTGATTGGACAAAAAGATATAACACAATGTTAATAGACTGAGGAGGGGAAACTCAGCAAGACTTGTCTGTTCAGATTCTTCTTGTCTTCTGAGTAGCATTCCTTCCTCCCAGGTATAAGCGTAGGATTCTTCTCGAATGACAGTCTTCAAGAATGAATGGGGAAAGGAGAGAATAACCTTTCTAGGGCTTTTTTTTTAAAGATTTTTTAAAAGATGGACACAATATCTTTATTTTTATATGGTGCTGAGGATGGAATCCAGTGCCTCACATGTGCGAGGCAAGTGCTCTACCACTGAGCCACAATGCCAGCCCCCATTCTAGGTTTTATGGCTTGATTTGTAGGCCTTCTAGTTTCTATGGCATACCTTGGGGAAGAAGTCTGGTTTCTATGACTAGCTTGGGTGAGGGGAAGGGAGGGGTGAGAAACAGAAGAGCAGGAGGTCAGGGAGAGAGATTTTGCTTCTGAAGCCTTCCAAGGTCTTTAGATCAAAATACTCAGCATGGTAGGGCTTCATACTTTGGGGCCCCAATACTGAGCCGCAATAATTTCAGTGACTGAGATGTCAAAATCTCCAACTATGAAACTGAATTCCATTTAGTCTTGTCAGCTTTTTCTTCATATATTCTAAAGTGGTACTATAAGAGGATTAATAATTATCTTCTTGTTGAATAGACTTTTGTCTTCCACATGAATTAATATTATGAAATATCCCTCTATCCCTGATAATCTTTTTTAGCTTGAAGTCTATTTTTTCTGATATAGCTGTATCAGCTTTCTTGTACATAGTGTTTACATGGTATACTTCTTGATTTCTTTTATTTTCAACCTGTTTCCCTTTATATTTGAAGTATACCACTTGTTGAAAGATTGTATTTGGGCTTTGCTTTTTTATTGTCTGGCAGTTTTTACCTTTTAATTGGAATATTTTGTGCATTAACACTTAATGTAATTTTTTATAAAATCGGATTTAAGCCTGCCATCTGGACCTCTTATTATATGTTTTCTTTCTCTTCACCTCTTTCTCTCCCCCTTCCTTCCTTCCCCCTTTCTTTCTTTCTCTCTTACCTTCTTTACCTGTCTTCCTTTAGGATGATCAAATATTTTTTAGTACTCTCTTGATTCCTCTCTTGACATGATTTACTCATCTCAGAATTGCAGTATCGTACCCTAAGTCTGAAGCTAGAAAATGATCAAGTTGTATATTTTATCAGACAGATAAAATATGAGTATGTATGAGTTACATCATCACAGTTGGAAATAGAACTTTTAGTTGGAAATAGAACTTTTCATTGTATTCTCAAATGAAATAGTTGACAAGATGAAATGATTTCATAAAAATTAATCTGGCAGCCACGCAAATAATGATTTGAGACATAAAGAATGCAGGAAGGAAAGACTAGTCAAGAGTTTAGGATAATGATACAGGCATTAGGTAGGAGATACTACACTGGAGAGGTAGCAGTAGTAATTGAAAATGTTTTTTGAAGATTGAAAGAAAAAAGTAAATGAGCAAAGTTCTGAAAGGGAATTTTTAAAAAATGAAAGAAAAGCATCATTATTCAGTAATAGATTGGCTATAATTGTATGCAGAAATCATAAAATATAAGAAAATTTCTAAATTCCTACTCTCAGGATTAGGGGAAGTTTAGAATTGAAAAGATAAAAGTGGAGTGGAAAGAGGAAAAGGAGGTGATTTTATATAGGGGTATATTGTATTAAAGCTCCTATGTTTCTGATTTTCAAAGCCATACATTGGTATCACTGGAATAAGACACATTAAAAAAAATCAAAGTGGATATGCCCCCCCAAATTCCAGGAAATATGAGATGAGAGCTCAGATGACCCATCAAGGTAGGACTTATGGACTTGGATTTATTTTTCATCTAGAAAAAATACGAAAGCATATGGTTAGTGTGAGCTACCTGAGGGAATGAGTTTGGGGGAAAAGAGTTATCTTTTCTGTCCCGGCTTCTGGGTCAGAGAGAGTGGGTGGAGACAAGTGGATGTGGCTGGCAAATGGTGGCACTGGGAGTCAAACCTGGGCAGCACAGAAGGGGGTGGGTAACCAGGACACAGCAGAGGAGATCCCACCTGTGTGACTATGGGATTTGTCTGTTTGGTCAGCTAGTTTCTTTAAATAATAAACTCAATGACAAGTTCTCAAAGCTTCTGCTAAGGACCTAGTTGTGATTACCAGATTCCTTTGGAATGTCCTTCTACCTGCTTCCAGGTATTTTCAATCAAGGGATATCAAAGGAGAGGGCAGGCTTGGTTTTCAACTCCACTGGCATGAATTTGGAAACACAGCAAAGGCTCTTATGTCACCTGCTCTTATGTCTTTCCAAAATGAAGATGCATTCTGCCTTAGATTCCTAGATTTTGTAATTGTTCATGATTTAAATAGGCTACCTTTTAACATGAGCTTTTTCAAAACTTGCAAAAACATTATTAGGTAGGCTTTTCAGGGCAAGAAATTTTGCACCCATGTGTTATCTAGGCATTAGTTAGGAAAAGAAAGGCCCAAACTATTGGTCTTTTTCTCTGCCTTCTAGTCTTCCTCTAGAGCTCTTTCACTATTCCCAGGAACTTCTCCTAATTCCACATTATGGTCAAGAAGAGGATAATGAACTTCACCAAATCTTTGCATAGCTGGGAAAATAATTTGTAATCTGATCTACAGAATTAAACTAAGCTGAAAGTACAATGTCCATCAGCTTTTGGCAAACATATTACTCAGAAATATAGAGAAATCATTGTTTAAGTGCCTTTTGTGTCTACCAGGAGTACTATTTACCAACAACTAGATATGAGGAATTGCTCAAACATAGATAATTAAGTCAGGAAGTTTTAAAAAATAGCACCCAGATTGCCTACACTTATTTGTTTATTGTGCACAATTCTTCTCTCCCTCCCTCCCTTTTTTTTTTTCTTCTTTTTGGGTGGGGAGTGGTTACAGGGGATTGAACTCAGGGTCACTCAACAACTAAGCCACATCCCCAGCCCTATTTTGTTTTTTTTTTTTTTTTTTTTTTTAGAGACAGGGTCTCACTGAGTTGCTTAGTGCCTTGCTTTTGCTGAGTCTGGCTTTGAACTCGCAGTCCTCCTGCCTCAGCCTCCTGAGCTGCTGGAATTACAGGTGTGCGCCACTGCACCCTGTCCTTCTTCCTTTCCTTCCTCCTTCCCTTTCTTTCTTCCTCTCTCCCTCCCTTACCCCCATCTCCCTTTCTCCCTTCTTCTCTTTCTCCCTTCCTCCCTCTTTTGCTTCCTTCCTTCCCCTTTCCTTTCGTCCTTCCCTCACCTCTTTCCCTCTTTCTAATTTTTCTCTCCTAGGCATGGAGAGGAGGCTCTTCCAGCTAGTTGCTTAGCCTCTACAGTCATACAAATAATACTGATTCATTACAAATTTGGATCTTTTATTCTTTTCTCCTAAGGATTATCTACATGTTTTCTACCTCTGACATACTCTGTCTTCCTATGGATAGAGATTTCTTATTTCAATCTTTCTGAACAGACTAATCAAGAAAAAAATGAAACAAAAATGTGTGCTGGCACTGATGACAAAAGATATGATCATGATTTTTTTTTTTAGTAGACTGTCCATCTATTTTTTAAAAATTTATTTAGTCTAATTGGGTATACATGACAGCAGAATGCATTTTGATTCACTGTACACAAATGGAGCACAACTCTTCATTTCTCTGGTTGTACACAATATAGAGTTACAACATATGTGCGGTCCTACGTGTACCTAGGGCATTATTGTTCATCTCATTCCACCATCTTTCCTGTCCCCATATCCCCTCCCCTTCCTTCCCTCCCCTTTGACCAAAGTTTCTCCATTCTTCCTATGCCCCCTTCCCATTATGGATCAGCATCCACTTATCAGAGAGAACATTTGGCCTTTGGTTTACTGGGATTGGCTTATTTCACTTAGCATAATGTTCTCCAACTCAATCCATTTACCTGAAAATGCCATAGTTTTATTCTCTTTTAATGCTGAGTAATATTCCATTGTGTATATATACCACAG
>PVHX01013548.1:0-54302 GCA_004024805.1 Geosciurus inauris | reverse complement strand
GCCCTGGCATTTGAACAGCTGTTATATCTAAATCGGACTTGAATACTGTTGTTTAACCTTCCCAGCTGTAGCGGGGGTGATATGTTAGTCTATTCCAGTATAAAATATGCATAGTATATTTAAACTTGAAACTTTAAACACATATTTGTTTTAAACTGATAAATTTTAGTCATATAAGCCTATTTTAGCTAAACCTTTTATCTTTCTGAGTTATTTGCAACTCTAATGTTTGAAGAGATTTTAACTAATTAAGAGATCCTTCCAAACCTTTCCATTGAATTCATGTCTTTTTATACTTTCATGTTAGTAATGAACAAAAAACATATACATTTTCTATGCATATGCTTATAACTGATTGATATAAGCATAGGCAAATTTAAATTATATTTTTTCCTATAGTTTTTTTCTATCTGATTCTCTTACCCCAACAGAATCTTCTTTACTAACACAATCATAAAAACTCAAGGAGGAGGAACTGATTGCTGTAAGAAGGCAAGATAAAAGACCAGTACTTTTCAATCTTATTTTACTAAGGCTGATATACATATAACCATATACTATATGAATAAAGTGAATAAAAATTTGTTTATCAAAACCTGATATACTATAAAACATTGCACAAGATTAGAAAAGAGTAATTTTAGAATAAACAAATGTTCATAGTTATATGCCACATACCCTTGTGCATGCATACACATATACACACTGATTCAAGTAGATATAGATAATCTTTATAGATGGGTTTATGAGCTATAAACATACACTTCTCAACCTTGCTTAGAAGCAATAACAACAGGGAACATTCCAAATACCCATACACCAAGTACCGAGTAACTTTCCCCATTAAAAAAGGGAGAAGAGGGGAAGAGGAAGGTCTCTTGACAGAATAGCTAATTCCAGGGCTAGGGCATAGAAAGTATAAAACGAGACTAGAATTTGTGCCAAAAAGTAAGGAGATAGCCAAAATATGATACAGATATGAGAAAAAGCCTACTAGCCAATGTGGGAAATTTGAGTATCAAAATAAACAAAAGAAAATAATCCATTAAATAAATGGAAATTCATTAATCCATATTGAGGTAGATGAATGGATGGAGAAATAGAAAATTTCTTTACGGTAGAATACCAACTAGTAAACATCATTATTTGGCAGTCATAGTTGCGTTCAGTTTTAATGGGAGTTTACAGTGGAAACTAAGACTAGCCAGTGGATTTGATGAGGTTTGAGATGGGAGACCTTGAAAAGACCAGAGTATCATAGTAATGGTTTCTTTGCCTAAAAAGCATGATCATGGAGAAATATCAAACACATCTAGGCTTATGGTTAGCCCACTGAATAAAAGTGCTATATTCTTGAAAATCTGGCAGGGACATGAAAGACAGGGAGAGAACGAGAATATTGAAAAAGAATGAATGTCCTGACATCACTTGGGCAGCTGATGAGGTTTGAAGGAAGTTTTGGGGCTGACAATAGGGTTATGAATTGTTGATTTCCTCACTCAAAAGATTGTGTACTGATTAGGTAGGAGAATGTACTTGTCTTAAGAAGTACACATTGGAGTATTTAAGTGTGATAGGAGATATACCTGCTATTTGAATGGTTCATGAAAAGGCTGATTATGGGTGTATGTACATGTTTGAGGAAGTGTTTCTATATTAAAAAGAGTGATGGAGCAAATGTGAAATGTTAAAAGTTGGAGAATATATTCTGGGTGCAGTGGCACATGCCTGTAATCCCAGTGACTTAGGAAGCTGAGGCAGGAGGATCTCAAGTTCAGCCAGCCTCAGCAACTTAGAGGTATCCTGTATCAAAAATAAAAAGGGTTGGGGATGTAGCTCAATGGTAAAGCACCCCTGGGTTCAGTCTCCAGTACAAAATGTATATATATATATTGGAGAATATAGCTCATAGGACTAAGGAAGTCTTTGTTCTGTTCTTGCTTAGTTTGCTGGGTCAGAAATACTTCAAAACAAATAATTCTAAAATGTGTTATTAAGAAGATAATAAATACCTCATAATCAAGCACATTAATATTTCACATCAAACATAGGTCACAGTAATATTGATAAAATACTATAAATATCTTTATGTCTGTGGAGGCCACTTTTCAGGGTGTTTTAGATTTTTCAATTGAGAGGAAGAGTTTTAGAACTAAGTAAGGTATCTGAGGCCCAGGTAAGTAGTCTCACATAGAAAGTAACAGAACCAAGTCCAAAACCCAGGTTTCTTGATTTCAGACCCAGTAGTCCTTAGATGACAGCTTGAAAATAGATCACCTTGGCATGACAGGGACTTTTATGTTTAAACTCATACCTTCAGAGTTTATTTGGGAAAAGTGTCAGTTACAATATATCCCTTAGAGTTCCATCATTAGATTTACCAAGAAGGCATGTTCTGTGTTGCAATTTTCAAACACATCCAAAGAAATACAGAAAACCTTTTTCTTGTCTTCACCTGTTTTATATATAGTAGTATGAATATATGAATAAATAATTATTCCACTCCTTCCTCTCATTCCCATTCTAACTTTTACCCTAGAAGATTCCTTTTATCTTTACACTATTATAGAACAGACCTGAACTTTAATCACTACTTTCTTCTAATATGAAATACCAATCACATGAATAGCCATAGTGCCTATGTGTTTTTAAAGTTTCAAATAGCCATTGATTTAAACTTCTGATCTTTCCTGGATCCTGTATTTCCATACCATTTTGTAGATATAGTAAAGGATTTTGCAGTCAATCAAGATTTCATTTTCCTTTTTTTTTTTTTTTTTTAAATTTTACCAGAAAAAAAAATGTCTTGTGTATTTTAAGTTATAAAGTCAATGTAGATATAAATCCCCTATGGAGAAATGTTATTCAGTTTAAGTTGCCATGCTTAAGTGGATTTTCATTCAAATTCTTACATTTTTTATATTCAGAAGTTTATTTTGGCTGATACATAAAAATTATACATATTAACAGGGTACCATGTATATTTTGATACATGTATACATGTGTGATATTAGGCATAATGTATACATGTGTGATATTAGACCAAATTAGGCATATCTCTTCAAACACTTAGCATTTCTTTGTGGTGAAAACTTTGAAAATCCTTTCTTCTATATTATTGAAATGTGTAGTGTATTATTGTTAATCTCTTTGTATCATTATTTTTAAGTCTTTTAAAAAGATTTTCTGGCAATAACCAAGAAATACTATAATTTGGCTATTTAAATAACTACTTATTTGTGATAAGATTTTTTGAATGACTAGAACAATACTATTGCCTTAATTTCCAAAGTCATTTATCTTAGGGTACATATATCTAGTATCTTATTTTAAACATCTGTAAAAAACAATGGCTATCTGAATATAGTTTTGATTTGCATTTCCCTGATTGCTTAGCATGTTTACAGTTTTTCTTATATTTGTTGGGCATTTGCATTTCTTCTTTTGAGAAATGTCTGTTTAGTTCATTTCCCCATTTATTGGGTTATTTTAGTGGGGTTTGGTATTACATTTTTGGAAATCTTCATATATTCTGGATATTAATCTCCTGTTGGAAAAGTAACTGGCAAAGATTTTCTCCCATTCTGTAGTCTCTCTCTCCATGCTCTTATTTCCTTTGCTGTGCAGAAGCTTTGTAATTTGATACCATCTCACTTATTCTTTCTTGGCTTTAGACTATAGGAGTCTTATTAAGGAAATTGGTGCCTTCACAAATATGTTGAAGTATCGATGCTATGTTTTCTTCTAGCAATTGAAGAAGGAACTTCTGGTCTAATTCCTAGATCATTGATCCGTTTTGAATCGATTTTTAGGGTGCAAGGTATCTTGTTTCATTCTTGCACATATGGATCTTCAGTTTTCCCAGCACCATTCGTTATAAACACTATCTTTTCTCCAGTATATGTTTTTGGCACCTTTGTCTGATTAATTATACTGTCCTTCTCCCCGCCCTTTCCTTCATTCCCCTTTGTTTAATCCAGTGGACTTCTATTCTTCCCCTCCCCATCCTCCTTTGTTATCGGTTACCATCCATATATCAGAAAGAACATTTAGCCTTTGATTTTGGGGAATTGGCTTCTTTCACTTAGCATGATATTCTCCAGTACCATCCATTTACCAGCAAATGCCATAATTTTATTCTTCTTTACGGCTAAGTAATATTCCATTGTGTATATATACCACAGTTTCTTTATCCACTCATCTGTTGAAGGGCACATAGGTTGGTTCCATAGCTTGGCTATTGTGAATTGAGCTGCTGTAAACATTGATGTGGCTATGTCACTGTAGTATGCTGATTTGAAATCCTTTGGGTATAGACTGAGGAGTTGGGTAATCAGATCAAATGGTGGTTCCATTTAAGGAATCTCCATACTGTTTTCCAGAGTGATTGCACTAATTTGCATTCCCACCAGCAATGTATGAGAGTACCTTTCTCCCCTGATCCTCACCAACATTTATTACTTGTATTCTTTATATTTGCCTGAATAAACTCTTATTTTACCTAATATAACACAGGATTTATTTTTGGTACTGTTCAGTAAAGACACCATTTTTTTAAAATGGCTGAACAAGAACATTTTATGTTGTATATAACATGGCAATATAACTTTATTGCTCAGCATGTATATCTTAGGTTTTTGTTATTCCCAAAGACTGGATATGAACTATTTAGCCACAGGAGGAGGAAAAGAATACATTGATGAATTGTATTCTTTCTGTCCTTCTAAATCTACTTTATTTGGTAAGTAGTTGCATTTCCAAAAGTAAACTTCTCAGTCTCTTATAATTGCATATGCTTACACATGTTGAGACAGAAAGGCTTGAAGAACTCATATTCTGAAATTTTAATTAAACAAATAATTAAGCTTGAATTTTTAAAAATTACATAGAGGGGTAAGGGAATGCGAATTAGTATTAAATGGGTACAGAGTTTCAGTTGGGAAGATGAAAAAATTCTAGAGATGGAAAAAGGTTTGAATGTAACTAACTTCACTAAACTGTACATTTAAAAAATGATTAGATAGAAGGGTCAAATGTTTTCTCTCATATGTGGAAACTAGAGAGAAATAAAAAGTGAATAAAAGAAAGGAAGTAGCTCACAAAAATAGAAGGGAGACCAATAGAGTAGAGGAAAGTGATCAAGGCAGAGAGAGGAGCAGCATATAGGGAATGAAATCTACCAAATTATATTGTGTCTCTATATGACTATGCCACAATGAATCCCACTTTTATATATAATGACAATGCAAATAATAGAAGGGAGATCAGTAGAATAGAGCAAGTGGATCAGGAGGAGGGAAAGGGAAGGCACTAGGGAATGTGATTGATATAATTATGTACATGTACAAATGTGGCATAGTGAATCCCACTATTTGTAATTATAATGCACCAATAAAAAATAAAATTTAAAAAATGATCAAATGGTAAAGTTTATACTATGTACACTTTACCACTATATATATATTTTTTATGTGATTCATAGTTTTTCATCTATAGGTGATTCTTGCCCTAAACGTTAGCTAGCATTTAATCTTTAACCTTAACATAACACTTATTTTAAAAAAAAGATACCTGAAAACTAGTTCTTTAGTTGACTCCAATTTTTTTTAGCTGTGTGACTTTGTGTAAAGTACTTAACCCTTCTGAACCTCCCTTATATATAAAACAAGGATGTTAATACCTCTATCAAAAGGTTATTGGAAGACTTGAGATGTACCTCAGTGATAGAGTGCTTGCCTGGCATGCATGAGATCCTGGATTTGGGCAACTGCAAAAAAAAGAAAGAAAGAAAAGAAAAGGGAAAAGAGATTATGAGAGGTAGCAGGGTAGTAATTAATATAAAGGTGTTTGTTGAAAATATTTAATTAGGAAAATGAATATTATTCATGTAAAGTACTTAATTTGGTGACATACATAGAAAGCACTCAAGGAATATAACTGCTAGTACTTTTTATTGGACATGGCAGATGAGTGAACATACCAAAGTTCCTTTCAATTGTCAGTTGTCCTTAGGGGGTTGCATATATAGATAGCAGCTAATAGTGGCTACTTCCATTCTCTATTTACTTGACTTGCACATGCAGAGAGTAGCACATGCAGAAGATCCTATGACTCTGTTTGCTCTCCTAGGGTCCTTCAGCCTCCCAAACTTTGCACTAGAGGCTTAGCCTACAAGCATGACAAATGAGGAGGACAGAGAGATAGAATGACATGCATCATGCTGGTCTTTCTGTGAAACCACCATTATTGCCTAGCTATCCTCAGAGAATCAGAAACAACTATGACATCTTTAAAGATTTAGATAAACTCCTTATTTATATATACTGTGGGACTGCTAGTTTTAAGCAATGATAGTTGATCAAAATGGTTAATCAGTATTTTTCAAAGTATGAATAATGTATAAGAATTTTAAACATTTTATATACTTTAATATACTCATGCCTTGCTTCATTTAGGAGATGTTAGGCAGTTACCTAGTTGCTGTTATTGATTTTGTAGATATGCAAAATAGAGAAAAAGCAACCTCAAAAGATTATATCCCCAATCTTTCTTCTCCAAGACACAAACAATCTTTCTTCTCAATCTCCTCTCCAAGCACCTAGGCCTTGGTTGTGTTACCCTGATGTCCTAGAGTGAGCCTGACTCCTGTGGTGGTATTCTGTGCCAGTGTTTCACATTTTTATATTTTTAAAAGAAATCAAAATGTTTTCTGAGTGAAAAACAAGAAATAATATAATTGTTTTGACTTTTCATTAATATGCCCTCTACAAAAATAATTCTCAGTGTTTGATACTGAAGGCCACAAACGTGGGAGGAAATGGAAAGTTTGGAACAGGTATATATGTGAGCTCTCACATATATTTCCAAAAAGTTAAAATTCAAAAATGTTATATGTACTCACATATTCAGCACTCTAACTTAAGCTAGAACACACTTCTGAGAACTGATAATAACAATATTGTAAAGCTTAATTATATTTTTATGGCCCATGCCATCTGTGCATTTGTTCTGCTTACAATAGTAGTAGAGGATTCAAGAAAAAAAACAATACATTTAATTTGCAATGCAATGGTCTTATCACAAATGCATCAAGGCAAATTATCTCATCATTTCAGATCTTGTTTTGTATTGTTGATTTTGTCTCTGAAAATGGAAAAACTTCTCTGTTACTAAAAAATAAATGTGGTTGATTCAAACAGAAGACACAAAACTCCTGTTTTCATTTCTTGAAACAAATTCAAATTTAGATAAAAGAAAACACTAGTATCATTTGATATACAATAGTATATAATTTGAAGATCATTTTTGCTATCTAAAAATTGAGAATTTTAAAATCACCATATAAATTTGTATTATCCATATTTTAGATTATCTGCATCACATATTTCAAGTTTTTGCTGACAGTATCACTTCATTTCCTTAATTTTTGAAGCCCTAATTTAAACTAGTACAGCAATACAAATGACCCAAGAGGTGATTCAGGGTTTTCCCACAAGTGAGAAAGAAAATATGAGCAATAAAATTACAGAAGCCAGCTAACTTGTAACTTTGTCTTAAGAAAACCACAGTAAAGATAATATTAAAGAACATTCTTAATCAAAACAAATTTTTAAGCTATTCTTTTGGATTACCCATGCCTAAGGTATCCACTGTTAGTATAGTGCAAAGAAAGTTGTTTTTGGCATTCACACTTTTATTTGAAATTAAAATGTAACTAATTTCCTCCATTTTCCCTTACACATGAAATTAAAATATAGACATTATTTGCACACCCTCTTAGTCTTTAAAAATATCTAAAGCCTGACTACAGTTCTGTGAAAAGTATTCTTTGATTAGTGGATTTTATTTAATTTCCTTCTGTGTAATGAGTTTCTGATTTACAAATCAGTGTCATTGAATATTTTCAGTATTTGAGTAAAAATTATTTGAGTGAAAGAAGATAAGCTCCTATTGGCAATTGCTTGTGTTGATTACCCAGAATTGGAGATCCTGAGTAGGAAAGCATGTGCATACAACTTGATGCTAGCTGGAACCAACCATGAAAAAGCATAGTAGAAACTAGATTTTAAGTACTTTTAACAGGATTTTCAATCCAGGGTGCCTTCAAGAGAAGTCTTCAGAGGCCAATTAAGTGTATAGTAGAAGGTAGTTGCTTCTAGGGAAGTGCGATGCCTTATGAAGGACCCAAGGTTCACTTGTTCACTTACTCATTTATCAAATATTTGTTAACTGCCTGGTATGTGCAAAGGACTGTTTATTACTCTGTAATGATTCTAAAGCATACAAAATATGATCCCTGTCTCCAAGAAGGAGTTTATTACGGTAATTGATAAAACATACTTCAATATCTGCGGACTTGTATTATAGTTCCAACTCTGCCACTTACAAATTGTCTGACATTAAGCAAGTATTTCAATAATCAAAATACTTACCTTGTTCTAAAATTAAATGATAAAATACACATGAATTACCCAGCATAATAACTCATCAGTACTCAATTTATGTTAGCTAGAACAATAAGTGATTATTACTGCAGTAATAATGGATTATAGGTAAAACTATTAATTATCACTATGCTATAGGAAATAAGACTGCTTTGATTGTACTATATAGATAATGTACTTGTGCATACTTCCTCAGCAAGCTGTTTGTTGCCTTCCGTGCACTTATCACAATCTTTAGTCTTCATGGCCAGCTTCTTATTGCCTTCCCTACTATATTGTAAGCTCTTTGAGTACCAGAACCATGCTTCTTTTACTCTTTCCTTGTGTCCCTAGCACATAGTTTAGTGCCTCATTTATTGAATGCATTCAATAAATATTTGTTGAATACATGAATTATAGAAGGAGGAAATTATTGTAGGCCAGCATGATCAGAGCATAGTCAGCATCAGAGGATGAGATTTGAGGCTGATCTTGGAAAGTGAACAGAATTTGGATGGGCAGAAAGAGGCAAGAATGCATTTTGGGTTGGGTTTGTGGAAAGCATAATATGTTAATCATAAGCATCAAATAACTAAAACACAATGAATACACACCATAAGAATGGAGTCACTTTAAGAGAAAAGATAATATTGTCAAGCTTTCATACTTCCTAACTTTACAGATGAGAAAAGTAAGACCCAGAGAGTAACAGAATCAGGATTAGAACCAGAGCTAGCTTGCAGTATAGTAAGGGAAACTATAGCTCATGACTTTAGACTGTCCATTTCATGAAGCCCTCAGTATGGCCAACTGTCAGTACCTTAGATTTAGATGGGGGGGTAACTGTGAGCTGGAAGGAAACAATTGCAATAATCCAAGTCAAAAATGATAAGGAAAATGAGATAGACCAAGAAGATTCATATATTGTTTTGTTGTGCTCTTTTAGATTGGACATGAATACTTGTGATTTTTGTGAACATGGGACCACGTAGAAACTGGTGATAATAGATGTAACACTGACTGACTGAAGTCTGTTATATTTCACTTAGAACGTACATAAATATAAAAAATGAAACATACTTTATTTTTAGATATTCTTTATGAAAAAGCAAACAAATTCCCTAAAACCCAGGGATAATCAAAAACTTATCTGAGACACTTTTGAAAATGAAGGCACTGTGTGTACTATGTGGTATTAAGTGCCCTCATAACAAATCATACACAGAAGAGCCATAGACAAATAAACCTTTTAAAAGTGGGCTGACGGTTTCTGACAGCAGTATAAAGCCATCTTTCAGAGCCAGTAATTCAGTCAGGCCCATCTGAATCATTTCCTCTATAAATCATCTTTAGTGAGAATACAAGAAAAAGCACCAATGAACTAATAATTATCTTCTCTTTGTCATTAGAGTAGCCTAGGTTAGTAAAATGCCACCATAAAATTAATTTCATCCTTTTTTAACCTACCTGGAATTATTCTGTTACTCTTTTTTTAAAGTAAAGCAAATTTGTATGTGGTCTGTTTTTCTTTTATATGTATGGATCCAGAAAGTCAATATGGTGGTAAAAATAAATATGTATTATTTTAGACTATTTCTATAATTTTTAAAGATATTTTGAATTAATTATTTAAGTCACTTATTTAATAAATTGGTAGAAACAGCTTTGGTCTTTTTATTATTTCTCTTATTTACTTTATAAAAAATTGTATACCTAATGAATTAAATGACAAACCTGCAAATTATCAACTGGCTCATACTACAACTCCATATTAATGATGCAGCTGATGAAAATAACTATCAATAACCTAAAGATGCATAGTGCTAAGGACAAAGGTGGCATTTTACATTTTTATTAACACTTGTAATTTTCTCCCAGTTGATTTCTTTTAGGCCAAGCCCAATTTCTTCTAAACCATGGGTCAGTGAGCTCATGCTGATTCTCGTGTGAATGATGGGCTTGATTTTACAAAGATATCGCCAACTACCAATACCTAAGTCTAGTTGCCATCATTATGAATAACCTGGAATAGAACAGTATTATTAGAATGCATTATATCCTTTCATTTCACTAACTGTGGCAATTCTAACACCATGAAAATTGTGCATATTTGTAACATTACATTTTTAGTGTCATTAATGTGAAAGTAGCATAATCACATAACCCACAAGCAAAATATTCTGTTTTAAATGTTATCTTTCCTTGTTAAGAATCATAGGAAGAAAAAAGAATTTGTATTAATTTAAATGGTCTTAATAAGGTGAAGTAAATGATCTCTCATAAACAAATGTAAGTTTGAAAATAACCAGGTTTTGCCAGAATGTTATACATATCTCCTTTAGAAGATTTTCTACATCCTTTCAAATGAAAACAATATTATATTAATAAATCATAAGAGGCTTCTATTAGTTTGATAAATAAGTACATTTAAAATACAAGTTAGAAAAGGATTTGTTTCAATAATTTAAGTAAGTGTTTATCATACTATTCCAGTGATGTCAAATACAATTTTCATTTTAAAAGATTTTAGTTAGAATTTAATCTTTGAAAATATTAATAACAGCTTACAGCAGGTAAGCTATAAAATAACACTGGATGCTGTCTATTTAGTTTCTGGTTGAAAAAGCACAGCAGTACTTTAGTTCATTACCTTTGAAAAAAACAGTAACAAGATAATACAGCTGCCTCTGATTAAGATGTAAATTCTTTCTAATTAGAATGTAAATTCTTACATTTAAATGAAGACATCAATTGTCAGGATGCCATATGATATCTTATTCCACCTTGCCTGAATGAAGCCCTCACTGCTCATCTATGGCACTAAAATAGTTTTGCAATCCCTTTGTTCTCTGATTCTTGTAATATTCTCTCTTCATGTTCCCTTTTCACATTGCTTTTGTTTGTTTTCCCCCTTGCATCTGATATTGTTGTGCCTTGGGATTTTGCAGAAATTTGGAATGAAAATTGAGTTCAGTCAGTGCCAGTATTTGCTTGTGCCTCAATTACTTCTGCTGAATTTTCCTCAATGCAAATCAGGCAGGTTGCATAAAGTGGTGCATGTATTTGAAATAATTAATTTTCCGTAAAATGATGGATCAAGTCCAATCAACCTTCATGAAATCTAAATAATAGAATAGAGAATTAGAAATTAATTAACATTTTGTGTTATTAATACTTTATGGTATAAACTAGCAATACTAAGTTTTACTGTTGATTCTAACTTTTTCTTTATTACATGTTGATAAAAACTTTCTGTCTCAATCATTTGCCAGTAATATGTTAACAAGTAATCCTGTGTCAATAACATTGAGGCAAAGATTTCAAAATAGAAAGATTATATAAACAATGAGTTGAATTCTTTGTGCTTCTCTTTACTGAGCAATAGTGAAAGTTTTATCTTCAATAATATATTCTCATTTATAGAAATCTATTTACATTCCATGAAACCATGACCCTTTGAACATAGTATCACATTTCTTTTATGTCATGTTTCTTCAAACCAGTTCAGCAGTTCCAGGGAAGGAGAAACCTAGAAATACAGATAGAAAGGTACCACCCTAGTTTGTTTGGTTGTTTTATAACTTTTTATTATAGAAAATTTCAGACATACATAAAAATAGAGAATAATTTAATGAAGCTCTATGAAACCCAACAACCATCTTCAATCATCAAGAAGCTAACAGTTAAACAAAGTACACAAACCTGGAATCATAATGAAAAACATGCAAATAATAGAGAATAATGTGCAAAAGAGGCCTAATTTTAGTTACAGAATATAAATCTCTAAATGCTTAGCAAAGGTCAATTCGAGCTGAATGGTCAGAGAAGAAAGAAAAGATGAACATTCTAGGCACAGTGGAAATGCATTTTTTCAGGCATTTCCACTCTGCCTAATTTGAGGATGAACCGTCTATGATGGTGTAGAGGACACAAGTATGATTTAATCAGAAGTTTCATTTTGAATGTACAAGTATTTAACTTTGGTGAGATGTACAAATTTGAGAGCTAGGCAGTACATTTTAGTACTAATTAGCCAAGGAAATATTTTCAGCATTAAAACGACAGTATCAAAAGCATCTTATCCAAACAAAAAATCCTTCCTGTCGTAATTAAAATGCTTTCCTTAGGATTCTATGATCATGTTCACAAATAGAAGGACATGCCTAGTAACTACAGTATAAGTCGGAAAAAAGAAGTCTCTAACACAGCTAATTAAAAATAAATGCTACACTTTGGGAGGCTGAGACAGGAGAATCACCAGTTCAAAGCCAGCCTCAGCAATGGCAAGGCAGTAAGCAACTCAGGGAGACCCTGTCTCTACATAAAACACAAAATAGGGCTGGGGGTGTGGCTCAGTGGTCGAGTACCCCTGAGTTCAATCCCTGGTACCACAAAAAATAAAAATTAATAAAAATAAAAATAAGTGCTAGTAATTTAATGATAAGTTCACTATATTTCATGTTATTTGACTTATATTCCTGGTACATCAAAATACCACTGTTGTTACTCATACAATCACTTGTTTAAAACCACAACACATTTGTTTTTGTACAATCCCAACTTTGTGGTATTATTTACATATTGCTGCTATTACCATGAATTTAGTGGCTTAAACAATACAAACATTTTGTACACATCTGGAGAGCAGAAAACAAAGTTAATGTTGTGGTGCTAAAATCAAGCAGTTGACAGTATCCATTCGTCTTGGAGACTATCCCAGAGAATCTGCTGCCTGACCAGCTTCTAAAGGCTGCTGGCATTATTTGGCTTGTGGCTCTTCCTCCATCTTCAAAGCTAGCAATATGTTCTGAGTCCTTCTCACAGTGTCATCTCTTTGGTTCTATCTTCTGCCCCTCTTATTTAATTTTAAGGACCCTTGTGATTACATTGGACCTACTCAGATAAGCCAAGATAATCTACCTATTTTAAGGTCAACTGATTAACAACCTTAATTCCATCTGTAACCTAAATTATATTTACAATGTACAGTAAGCTTCCAAAGATGATGATATGAACATCTTTGGGGGACCATTATTCTGCCTACCACACATTTTCTTCATATTTCGTTAATATTTGCTCACCAGTAACTATTTTGATAAACCACAGAGACAGAAAAACTACTTTGGTGGTGCAGTTAGGAATTCTTTCTCAGATTTAAAATAAGCTAATATTTGTGATTCTTGATAAATATTATTAATTTGAGGCAAAAAATAAAGAAATTAGACCAAATACTGCAAACCACAACTATTGCACAACCAAATTTAAGCATTTTTAAAATATGTATAGTAAAATCTTGTCACTGTAGACACAGCAAAAAAAAATATGTTTTAAGGAAGGGACTAAGAAACTAGTATTTATTGATTACTTGCTATATAGCAGAAACTTTAATAAATATTTTACAGATATTATTGCTTTTTAATCTCTAAACATCCCTACAATTAACTGTATTTCCTTTTTAACGATAAGGAAACTGAAGGTGGAAGACTTTAGATAAATTCCCCCAAAGACATACAGTTAATGAGAGATCCCAATGTTTTCCTACAACACCAGGCTGAATTCTGTGAAACATTAGTTTTATCTATCAAAACAAGAAGCAATTTTTTTCAGTATCGATTAAGATCAAAACCTTCTAAATATTATGAAATCAGCAAGCAAATATAAAACATAATCTCTACCTTCAAGGAAGTTATAATCCAGTTGAAACAAGATAAAAATACATGGGAAAATAGGTCAGCTTTTAAAGCATAGATTTTGAAGTCAGGCAGCTTTGGGTTAGAGTTGTTGGTCTTTTACTGCTTAATCCTTTACTACTTATATGTAAGCCTAGGTTTCCTTTACTGCCTCATAGGGTTGTTACAAAGATTAACTATACATTAAGTCACTTGCCCAGGATCTGGCACACAGCAAGCACTAAGTAAATGGTAGCTGCTATTATTGTAATAAAATTCAAACAGTACAAGGCCTGAGTTAATGATTACCCAGTTAAAGGATATAGGAGTTTAGCAAAAGAAAAACTGATTGTCAAACAAGTGATTTTGTAAAAGTTACAGATATGTGCAAGGAGTTTTTACATTTATGAATATCATGATTGTAGTTAAGTACACTGGTTCTGGAAAAGAATTTTGCTTGGTTTTAAAAACAGAATGCTCAGTTTCAAACTTCCATCTATTTACTAATTTACCTGTCAACAGTTTCCTCATTTATAAAATGGAGGTAAATATAGTACCTATTTCATGGGGCTGATAAAAGGATTTAGTGAATATGCAAAGTGCTTAGAAGAGTGTTCAGCACGAAATAAGTGCTCCACAGGTGTTTTTATTAGGATCAGAGACATACATTGTGTAGCCCGTCCTCAGTGATCCATTGTAATTGACGATAATAGCAAAGAAGAATACGTGTTATATTGCTATTCCCACAGCAGTATAGGTTATTTGCACAGATGGACGTTACCAATGGGATGGGCATTACACATTATATAAGTGCCTCCAGTGTACTTAACCTTCGGTAGTACACAATAGCAAATCTCCTCCATTCTTTTAAACCTGCAGACTAGGAAAAGAGACCGAACTGATGGTGAATGAAATGGAAACGAAGTGACAAAATAAAGGTTCCGAGTGCAGTTGGAATTCAGAAAAAGGAGGAATCATGGATCATCACCTTACTAGAAAAAGTATTTGAACTAGGCCTGGAATAACGGATGAGATTTATTGACAAGCAAGAAGATAATGGATAGTTCTGAATATAAGAAATTGCCCAAATCTATTGTCTGCAGATAAAATTTGGAGGTTTCAGGAACTTGGGTAGAAGAGAAATTTACGTTTTTGTTTTCACTAATTTTAGCATTTTCTTAGTAATAAATATAAGCATCAAACCACTGGAGTATAAGTAACTTACTTTGTAATCAATAGAAATCACAGATTTTTTTATATAAGATTACAACTATGACAAGTATCTCAATATTATTTACATTTATTTCCTTTGGAAAATATTTGGTCCACTCCATTCTTGTTATTTAATGGTCAATTGAAAAATTACAGATAGCTTACTCTCTCAAAAGTGAATTTATTATTTAATAACATTTCAGTGTAACTTGTTCCTTTGTAATCCAATGTATTTATTTTATGCATTCAAAAAGCATTACTCTGAAAAAGGGGTCATAGTTTTTATCACATGTCCAAAGGAGTCCATGGTACTAGGATAATGCTTCTGTTCATGGACCTGGGAATGTATTTGTTTTCTTAAGGGGGGATGTGTTGGGAGGAGGACTGGTTTTGTTGGTTTGTTTTTTGCTAACCATCCATAGTTGACTCACTGAGCTTACAATCAATAAAAACTCCTTCTTCACACCTGTTAGTTTAGACTATCTGTATTCAGTCCCTAATATAGGTAACTAGCATAATTATCCAGCCAGTAGCTGGAACTGACTGGCAAACATCATAAAATTCTTAGAGCAGTAGTTTATAAAATTTTTGACTACCTAAATATAGGACACATTAATAACCATCTGAGGTAATAATTTTGCAAGATATCATCCATGTGCAAATATACTTTCCAAATAAAATGGCGTTTCTTTTTAAAATGGTAGTCTTTTGGTTTGCTTTGCACAGTGTGGGAAAGAGAAGGGCTCTTCCACTTACTGTGTATCAAATCATCCCAGTACTTAGTGATATAAAACAATCATTTTATCACATCCAAGCCTTCTGTGGGTTAGGAATTTAGACAGACACCAAAGGTGTGCTCCTTGGATGTAGTTCCATGATATCTTGGTCTTTAGCTGGAAAAAAAATTGATGGCTAAAAGTTAGAATCACCTCAGAAAACTAGGAATTGAACCACGATTTGACCCATCTCACTCACTCCTTGGTATTTATCCAAAAGACTAAAATCAGCATGTTATAGCAATACAGCCACTTTAATGTTTATAGCACCCCAATTCACAACAGCCAAATTGTGGAATCAACCCAGATGCCTGTCAGTAGATGAATGTATCGAGAAAATGTGGTGCATACATACACAATAGAGTTTTACTCAGCCATAAAGAAGAATGAAATAATGGCATTTGGCTGTTAATGTATGGAAATGGAGAAAATCATGCTAAGTGAAATAAGCCAGACTCAGAAAATCAAGTGTTGAGTGTTTTCTCTATACATGGAAACAAGACCAAAATAAGGGAAAGAACGCAGTTGGGGAGGGATTGAGATATTATAAAGTTATAGGAAAGATCAGTGGAGTAGAAGAAGGAGAACAAGACTGAAAGGGGAGGGAAGGGGAAGGGAAGGGCATATGTAATGAAGTTAACAAAATTATATTCATATATAAAAATACCAAAGGGAATTTCACCTGTATGTATATATAGAAGAAAGGAAGTTTAGTAGAGAGAGAAGAAGGAGAAGAAGGAGAGGGGGAAAAGGTAAAGGGAATGGAGATTGAAATCAAATTCCTTGCATTATGCTTTTGTCACAATGAACCCAAATACTATGTGTAATTGCAATGCTCTAATAAAAAAAGAAAAAAGTTAGAATCAACAAGGAGGATCTTCACTCACATATTTAGTGTTTCATGCTGCCTGTAGCTGTGCCCTCGGCTGAGCTGTCCTCTGCAGCACCTGTGCATAACCTTTCTGTGTGGCCTGGGCTTCCTCACAGCATTGTGACCTCTTCCTTCATGGTGGTCAAACTGGTGAGATGGCAGCTCAAGGGTCTAAAAGCAAGTGTCTTGGGAAATAAGGTAGAAGTGACATCGTCTTTTTATGACCCATCCTGCCACAGTCTATCAACTTAAATAGTCACAAGCCCACCTAGATTTAACAAGAGAAGTAAAACCTGCCACTTGATGGTGGAACGGCAAGGTCATATTGTACAAGAGTGTGTGGAGCAGATGATGTTGCAGTTTTCTTTGTATTGGAAATGCAGTCTATACCTGGAAATAGCTAGAAAACTGTAGCACTTGAAATTATTTGGATTCATGACCTGCAGTGGCACAGTTTTTGTGGAATAAATATAGATGATACATCATTCTACCATAAAGACTCAGGTTCGAAGATGAGGGTTATAAATATGTTATCTACTATTCTAATAATGAAACTTGTCATTATTTGGATTGAAAGAGAGTCTATGGTCTTTTTCAAGTTTGAAGATTAGATTGTTCTAAAACTTGTACATCTGTGAATTTATCAGCAGAAGATGTGAAAGCTATAAATATTATCTGACACATAAAATCATATCTTTACCATTAAAAGTGTGTGATGTAGGGCTGGGGATATAGCTCAGCTATTGAGCATTTATCTAACATGCACAAGGCTCTGGGTTTGCTCTCCAGCACTGCAAAATGTAAGAGAAGAAAAAAAGGGTTGCTATAAAAAAGAGCCACAAGGATGGATGGTACGGCATATAAATTATACCTCAATAAATTTGTATTTTTTTTAAAAAGGGACCATTAGTATTGAATTCTAGTTAATGATATGCAAGGTACAGTGATTAGGGGTGAAGTATATTGATATCTGAAACTTACTTTGAAATCCACCAATCATTTGATAGATTTATGGACAGATAGATGTTTAGAGAAGTGATAAAGTAAGTACAGAGAAAGGTCAGTTGCACAATGCAGGTGATAATTGTATGCGTGTTCTCTAAAAAGTCAACTTTTTATATGCTTGTAATTTTTCACATGAGACATCACTAGTATGTGATGTCACTTGTATAATCACTAGTATGTCCTTTATAGGGGCTAAGTATTTTCTTTATTAAATGTTCTAATATGGCTTTGATGAAATGAGGTTATATTGACTACTGCATTACCTGTTTTTATTCAAGTAATTAGACAATTACCTGGTAATGGAGAAGACCAGAGGGAAGAATTAGACACAAAACCTTATCACAGAATTGTTACTGCAACATCAAACCTTTAAGATAAATGATTATTGTAACTAGCATAGTCTTGCTACTGGAAAAACTGAAATTCTAAACTTAATGTGTAAACAGTATGATCTCCATTTTTAATGCTGTTTGCCCTGCTAAAATCTTACACCTCTTTTCTTTTCTTTTTTTCATTTTATTTGACTTCAGCAATATGTTCCCTACTTACTTTATACATAAAACCATGAAGGGTCGCTATTATCTGCCCAATCCCAAAATAGTTTGGCAATTTTTCAAATTGTTTTGCTTGAAATGTACTGAAGTGGTAACCTGCTAATTCAGGCATACACTCCAGCACTTCCACTCCACAGTCAGGCCAAAAGGAGGGGAAAATAGAAAGATAAAAGGAATGAAAGGCTCTTTTAGTTGCTAAACTAAGAAGTGATTGGTAAGGATTAGTAAAACTTTAGAAATTTGTAAGTCCTCTGATAAAATTTGGGCTTACTGAAACATTTATGTTGTAACTGAAAGAAGTGCTAATTAGTTAAGATTATTCAACAGAACTATGTGTTTAAAATGCCCTTCTTAAGTGTCCACCAATAAGTAGTACTGTGACAAGTCATGCAGAATCCTTGCTCTTAAGAAACATAAGCAGCATAGCTAGGATGAAAAGTTGGAGAGAACACCAGGGCCTCAGCAGATTCACACTGCAAGATAAAGCATACAGAAGATAAGTGCCAAGTACCAGATGGAATGAAATCATGCTTCTCTTGCTCTCTTGCCCAGCTGTAGAAGCCAGGCCAGGGGAGTTAGTGATCACGGTGCAGGAACGGGGGTTATTGCTCAATGCTCACACTGCCCTATCAGTCAAAATAGCCATTCAAAATGTGCCTTCCTATTTTGTATTTAGAGTCTGGTTCTTATCTGAAACTTGGAAGCTTTGTCAGCTGACTCATATTTTGTTCTGCTTGAGACTTTCACTTCCAAGTACATATTCAGGCTTTATTTGCCAGTTTTGTTGTTTGTGTGGCTGAATGCTATACCTGGAAAGTGTACTTTTGAGCTAGTACAAAGTCAATGACTTGCCTTCCACAGTCATGAGGAGGTTCAGAAGTTTCTGTCTCAAGGCTTTTGACATGTTAGCATGTGTACATCTAGTCTGATGCCAAAATGCCTTATGCCAGTAGCTTCTTTTTGATCTTGGTGTACATGATATGATTTTCCTTGTGGATATTAACCTGTTGCCATTATAAACAAAAAACAAAACATAAGGTCATGGACTGTAAAATAGGCTTACAGCTACAAATATTAGCATCATACCACACAGCTTTTCATTTGTTAAATTTTTAATTATGTTGGCTTCTCTCTTTTTTCCCCCTAAAAAAATCTGTTTTTAAAACTGTGCATCCAATGCCTGATTTTCCATTCAACCTGTGATGATGCTTCCCAGCTGCTCAGCTGGAATCTGGATTTGCCTTCTTTCGTGTTCAGCACACTTTTGAACCAGTGGCAAGACTTGTGGGGAACTTTGAGGTTTGAAAATTCAAATTTGGCAGTACCCTGGGGACATTAATCAGTCAGAAAATATAAACGAGCAAATCATTTTTCTGATGAAATGGTTCAAACTGAAAACATGTATTCAATTCAGAGAATCATGGTATTGTTGAATTTTTGTGTGTGTGCTTTTATCAGGCTTGATCTTTCAACCTTTGTAGTTTAAATTGGCAATAACTTAATTGTTCTAATGCTAATGAGTTAATCTTTACTACTTACTCCCTGACTGATAACATGACCCTCTCCATTGCCCTCCTCAATTATTTTATGTACCCATAGCAGCCTGAGACACAGCTCCATTGCCAGCAACTTTCACAATATTTATTGTGGAAAATATTATTGATTCAAATTGTGGGTGAAAATTATAATTGAATTGTAGTGTATATCATTATCATGTTATAAACATACCTCGTATTTCAAATATTTAAATAACTAAAATGTTCCTCAAATGAAAGCACAGTTATCCAGCTGGGCCAATAGAAGGAAGAGAAAACACAGCACAAAAAATACTTTTAACTTTAAAGTATTTTTTTGTTATGTTGTTGTTTGTTTTGATCACTTTCCAAAGCACCAGTGATCAAGATTAAGAATTAAGAGCCAGGCACAGTGACACACAACTATAAATCTTGCAACTCAGGAGGCTGAAGCAGGAGGATTTTAAGTTCGAGGCCAGCCTCAGCAACTTAGTGAGAACCTGTCTCAAAATAAAAATAAAGGGGGCTAGGACTATTGTTTGGTGGTAGGGCACCACTGGCTCTAATCCACAGTACCACCAAATATGTGTCAGAAAGATGGAGGCAGTATCTGATTTCTACTACATGAATTGAAGAGATTGATAATCTTAGAAATATTGAGCTAGTGTGAGTCTTTTATTTTTTTAATTAACTTATTTAAATGCATTTCAAGTCATAGTACATATATAGAGCTCGGTGTTTCCATTTCTCTGGTTGCAAACCAGATAGAGTCACACCATTTGTGTCTTCATTCATGTACCTAGGGTAGTAATGACCATCTCATTCAACCATCTTTAGTATAGTGTGAGTCTTTTAGAGTCATGTATTTCAAAATGTATATTCAGATAGTTTAATAGTCTATCATCTGTAACTTCTCAGTGATAGTACCTAGTAAAAGTGCTTAGTATAAAAAGCATTCTGTGGAAAAAAGTAAGCCTTGCAGGCAGATGGCTACATAATTTGCAAGACCCAGTAAAACTGAAAATGTAGGTCCTTCTGTTCAAAACACCAGAAAGAGTTCCACTAAAGATACTTAAATATTAAACTTTTCCCTTTCTTCTGAGGTCTCACTCCCTTGACCTATATTGATGTTTTTATTTGCTAATTAAGGTCAGGTTCCTTCAAGACAGGGATACTCTCTCAGAGCACATATTTCACAGGCCCCTGACGATTCACCCCATGTCTTGGGACACAAGCAGTCCATCAGTTGCCCAGGTTTCCCCTCCTGGTGGACTATGCCATGGCCAAAGATGAGAGACCTGAGTCAGGCATCTCCTCTTCCCACAAACTGTCCCAACCCACCTTGGGTGAATGTTATATTCTCCTCACTGGAATACGATAGGTACCTGAATGGGAGGTGAAGAAGAAGCTTGTCCCTGCCCAGTCACCTATCAAATGGCCTGAGGTACTGCCAGCCCCAGGCAGGACAAGTGCCTCCATGCCCTACCTCAAGATGCTATGGAAGCCAGGTGTGATGGCACACACCTGTAATCCCAGCGGCTCAGGAGGCGGAGGCTGGAGGATCATGAGTTCAAAGCCAGCCTCAGCAACTTAGCGAGGCACTTAGCAACTCAGCAAGACCCTGTCTTTAAATAAAATATTTAAAGGGGCTGGGAATGTGGCTCCGTGGTTAAGCACGCCTGGGTTCAATCCTCAGTACCAAAAAAAAAAGAAGAGAGATACCATGGAATATGCGCCCAACCCTGACCTTCACCCAGGCCTGAAGCAGGGCAGAGAGCAATAGCAATCACTGAGGAGGCAGGGCAGAGAGTGGGAGATCTGTGGGTGTGATGCACTGGGGAATGGCAGAGCAGGCTTGGGAGGACAGGAGAAAGGCTGCATGCAGCCTCCTGGCCCTATCCACTCATCCCACAAATATTCCACTGTCCCGGCAGACTTCACTTACTGAACATAAACTTAAAGATAAAATTATTGAAAGTTTCAAAACAGCAATCCCAGAGCACTAAACCCCAAGTGCTGGACTCTTCTAAGCACAGGGTTGTATGAAGGCCCATAGAGCTGGCCCTCTCTGCAGGATAGACCCAAACTATGCTTAAAATAATCAAATAATGTCTAACATATATAATGCCAGACACTGTTCTAAGCACTTTACATGTATTAACCTATTAATCCTCAAAAGAATTTATACAGTATATACCATTATCCCCTTTTTATAGACGAAGTGACTGATATCCAAGGTCACTCTGTAGTAAAGGACACAATGAGCATTCAAACCCTGGTAAACTGGCTCCAGAAGATTCTTATTAAAGAACTGGAAGAGGACTGAATAACCCAGACATTTGGTGAAAAAGCAAATCACATTTATAAACACTACTTTTTGAGGCTATGGTTTAAAGCAAATTTCTAGAAGACAAAATCTTAATTGATTGCAGGTACCTGGCGTTAATAGGCTGTTGTCTTGATCTAGTTAGAATGTGAAAAGCAACCATCAATAGTGTTATATGTATGGAAGGACTGGAGAAGAGTAAGTAGAAAAGCAAAGAGGATTTGTGAATACTCCTAGAATTGTTACATTTTAAAACTTTCTGTAGATGGCTACTCCAACTGTAGCCTAACTTCCATATTGCCCTGCTCAAGGTTTTGCAGCTAATGAATGACAGAGCTGAACTTCAAATCTATTTGTTTTGGAAAGGAAAATTAGCAGGCACCTCTGTTATATTCTTGGTGCATGCTTAGGATCCTCCTTGTTAAGGCTGGGAAGAAGAGTGTGGGAAGAAGGAAGTGTCAAACAACATCGGTCTTACTACTGACTTTATTTTCTTAGTTTTCCTTTATTAAAGGGGATTGGTGTTTCTTTGTATAACTGTTAATGTTAACTACAGCCATTTCATTTTAATCATAATTACTACTGTAATTACTTTTAATTGAACTTGCTATTATAAAATCTTGACTATAATGGAGGGATTGCTGGACCAATTTCTCTAATCCATCCCTTCAAAATGGAATTTAAAAATAATATGCAGTGACATTTCTTGATTCCTATGCCTTCAAATCACCAATGAGATGGATCCAATAACCCTGATTTTATTTCTGAAATTTGCAAGTGGCCAGGCCAAGAGCCATGACTTAATTGCTCCACCAGTTTTCTTTTACTTCAGAGTACATTTGCCACCACACAAAAGCATGAAATAAGTGTCAATATATGCTTAACCAGTTTGTGGAGGAATTTCAGCTCAGGACATATTCACATTAAACTTTTTCTTTTGCTCTCATGGCAGGCTTTTGACTATGCTTTGTCAAATCTTTTTCTGTCCCATAAGTGTATCTTTGCCCTATTCTACAGTTTTAGAATCACTTTATAAAAATTCACTATTGTTTAAAACTTAAACCTCACATGCAGGTTAAAATCTAATTTGCCATCTACCCAATGTAGAATTGATCCAGGATCCTCAGTATTTGAGATGTTGAAGAAAATAGAGAGCAGATTCTGGTTCTCCCTCCTCTTTACAAGACCTAGTTCTTCCAATTCACTGGACCAGAAAATAGCGTGGGCACTCAGTATATGTGTCTTCACACAGCTGGCCACTCTTAAGAGTCCTCTGCTGATTATGACTGCACCTCCATCTCTGAGGCTGGTGTCCGCTACTGGCCCTCTCAACTGCTAGATGTAAGAGTTCTTCAAAGGGTCCTCTAGGTCCCCAATGCCATACTTTTTTTTTTTTTTTTTTTTGGTACCAGGGATTGAACTCAGGGGCACTTGACCACTGAGCCACATCCCCAGCTCTATTTTGTGTTTTATTTACAGACAGGGTCTCACTGAGTTGCTTAGTGCCTTGCCATTGCTGAGGCTGGCTTTGAACTCGCGATTCTCCTGTCTCAGCCTCCCTAAGTGCTGGGATTACAGGCTTGAGCCACCGCGCCCGGCTCTGCCATACTGTTTTCTAGTATCAAAGTACCCCACCCACAGTGGTATGCTCATCAGTCTCTTGCTGATGTGTTCCCCTTGCCAAGCAGGTCATCATCTTGCTAGAACACCAGCCAGCTAACTCAAGTGTAACTCATTTGTTTTGTCCCACAGGAATTTCCTGTGTCCTTACTCGGCAAAATTGTGTACATACAGGCTGCTCCACCACTACTCCTTTACTCTGCCCTGCCATTTCTCTTTTAGTTCTCTCTTCCTTGCTTAACAGGCACAGGCACAGATCAGAATGTTCTCTGCCTAAAAAGATGTTGAACAGGAAATGGAAGGCCAGTCTTTTCATTTTGCAGGCACAGCCAGTCTTTGAGTTATCTCTCAGAGCCCTACTGTCATCTTGAAACCAACTTCAGGAATAGAATTTCCTCATATCACAAGCACTGTATTTTCCACAAATACAAATGATCCTGTAACTCTCGTTCCCACCTTTCCCACACTTCTTATATGAAGATTGGGGTGTTGTCTGGGCCCAATTGTTGAAGTTTCTCTTTGGGCTTTAATTAGTCCTTATTGTTTTCAGGGATGGGTCCATCCTGTCAAGCAATAATAAAAGTACCACTCTCTATGCTGTTATCATTATATGCTCATAGAAGGAGCAATTTCTGATACAGAACAAAGGCCTTAAGAAATTCTTGTCAAATAGTAAGAAATTAAGTGAGTGTTAGTTCCTCTGCCCTTTGAAAAAAGACAAATATTATAAAAATGCTTAACAAAGGAGGATGATATGTCAGATAGACTTTGACAAAGTAGATAGGATTGAAAGAAGATATTTCAGACAAAAGGTGAATATTTACAGAAGATGAGATTTGGAAAATTGAGGAGCAGATCTAGGGAAAGCAAGTAAGCTTATTTACAGTGGAAAGTAGGAATAGAACCAGTATTTCAAAAACCATACTTTGGGAACCACCAGTTCCTCTTATATGAATAGATTGTTATAGTGATTTGTACATTAATATTATATTTTTTATAAACAATAAGAAACAAAAGCATAATTACAATAAACTCTGTTTCTGGGTAGAAAATTGTTCTTGGGCTCTAAGCTTGAACTGTATCTCTTAAGGCTTGGCCTTTTTTCATCCAAAATGAAATATTTTCCTAACAAAAGACCAAAAACAGGCATCTCAAAGTACATGATTTTATAACAGTCTCTGGAATTGATTTTTGTAAATAAGAAAGATGACAAAACCAAATTTTTCTATCGACTTGGTATTTCAACAATATTACAGCTATAAAGAAATGGCTTTTAAAGCCTATATTCATCATTATAAGAAATAATGAAACTAAGAAATATCAGTACCTGTGCCCTTAACTTTGAGCTCAGAAAGAAAGAACCTTATTTTTAGAGTGCTTTTTAACTTTAAAGAAGCGTATATAAAGGTTTTGTTTGGGAGAATAACAAGAAACCTATGTCTCTTTCATTATATTGTTACACACTGCTAACAATTTGTTAAATTATGAAAGGAAGAAGTCTATTAATTACATTTTACGTACAAAGAAATTTGAGGCTTAAAGATGTTGATTTATTGGTTCAGGCTAGCTGTTGTATAAAAAAATGAGGATTTGGGAGCATCAGATCTCATGCTCTAATGAAGCACTCCTCCTTAAAGAATAAGAGATAAAATTACCACTTTTATTGTATTTGTTTATAAATTATTTCCAAACTTCTTGGAAGACCTACCCACAAAAACTACTGTGTTCACTCTTATTCTTGGTTGGAGTTCCCCCTCTCTACATAATTATTAGTGTCACTGTGTTTAGTAGATATATCTTACCTTTACACTTTTCACTTTATCTGCTAAGAATACCAATTGAATAATAAAGAAACTTGCTCAGAAAGATAATGACTTACCATGGTCATAGGACAGGTTGACAGCAGAAACAGCACATGTCTTCAAGTCTTTATAGCACAAATACTGCATAGCACCAGCACTCAGAATAGGAACTCCAAGTACACATCCGTTGAATAGCAGATTTGTTGGATGAGGTGGTAAACAACATTTTATTCATACATCTACAGTATATTTTTCCAATTAAAGAGATTCATCTATCTGAAAAATAATAGTACTTGTTACTTTATATCAAGCATGAAATATTGCTATTACTGTTTTTTTAAAGGCTTATAAACAAAGTTATAAAAGAAACAGGCTTTACCTCCAACAATAGCAAAATGATGAATATAGGCTTTAAAAGCCATTTCTTTATAGCTGTAATATTGTTGAAATACCAAGTCGATAGAAAAATTTGGTTTTGTCATCTTTCTTATTTACAGTTTTGATGTGTCATTTATAAAATATATTTCAAAGAGGGTTTTTTATTGCGTTCAAATGTATAGTTACTTTGCCATTCACTCTGAAAGTACTTTTAAAAATAAAGAAAAATGTATAATCTGTTAAAAGGAAGAGTGCTTACCTCAGAGAATTAAATTAGGAATAGGGAAAGACACTTTCATTTTTTGTTTTATAAATATGTATGTATTGCATTGTTTCTACATTATATTAATTGATTATTAGCATAGATCTTACTGTTATAATTTTTCAAAGTTCATGAAATTATTCTTAAAGAATTAAAGCATATAATTAATTGAGTGCATTTATACTTTAAAAAATTATCCTTAATTTTTTCAAACATATAGATAATATTAAAAAGCTTTTGTGTGCCCATTACCTAATTGGGAGATATATTAACATTTTAAGAAATTATAAATCTTGAAAAGTAAATATACTAAACTTGCCCTGTTAACTGATAACAAATGTGAGTTCTAGACTTTCCACCCTGATTCAGTATTGGTATAAAAAGTAGCATACGCTGCAAAAGCTCTGCCACAGTGTCCTGCTGCAAAACGGTTGTAACCATTGGTTGCTGGGCAATGGACAACACAGCAAACCCAGCTCCCTTCACTTCTACGTTTATTTATCTAGATTAATGATGTAGACCATCATAAACAAACAAGATATTTGTTATATAAATAGGATGGCTAATGCATTTCAGGAAATTTTAAGATTTTCCTTAACGTTCATGTGTACTTTCAGTGCTTTTAACCTTGAAAGAGATATAGGTTGTTTGGAAACCAAAATTAAAGTTGTATTGAAAGGGTACAATATGATCTCCTTACCTCATGATAAATCATACCATGGATTTCAGGAGGGTAAACTGGGTTTTCCATTTGAATTGTTTCCTAGCAGATAGAAAAAAATTATAAAATAATTTATTTGTGTTTTTTTTAAATATTTATTTTTTAGTTGTAGGTGGACACAATATCTTTATTTTATTTTTATGTGGTGCTGAGGATCAAACCCAGTGCCTCCCGTGTGCTAGGCGAGCACGCTACCACTGCGCCATAACCCCAGCCCAAATAATTCATTTATGTTAAAGCACAGAATAGTCACATCATTTAGAGGAAAAAAATCTTAAGTTATTCTTGGTACTCATTCTCTATCAAAATTCAAAGGAAAACCAAGTCCAAAAGAAAATTTTTAGTCAGTAAAACAAAATATTACAATTCCAACTTCTATTACAATGTGTCCATTTATAAGAGTCATGAAAGTTGCAAGTGTAGTATATTCCAAAATACGTTTTATAAAATATGTCTATGAAATATGTTTTACTTATATTTTACAAAATATGATGTCTACTGTCAGTTGTGATGGCTGTACTGCACAATATTAACAGTCAGTACAAATGCTGCAAGGTCTCTGAACAGATTGTTTCCGCAATTAGTATCTATGTACCAAGTTAGCAATAAAAATATATGCAGGTCCATTTCCTCAGGCTCTGCCTAACAGAGATATTGCAAAAACAAAATGAAATAATGAATAATCATTTTAATTGTGAAATGTAAAACACCACCCATGACACACAGTCTAGTAAAAATAATAATAAACATTAAAACTGGAATTGGACTTCAGATCGTAAAAAAATGTTTTTATGTTCTTCTACTCTTTGGTTATCCTGGTAATCAGTAGGAAAGCTTTGGGGCTTTTTATATTTCTGACCACTTCAACTATTTAATGGATTGACTCTTTTACTACTATAATCCAAAAACTACCATCCTTGTACACTTAGCCATTTCCATTAAACTAGTATGCTCAATCAAAATTATCACACTGCTTATAAGTGAGTGTGTGACACAGCTGAGAGCTCTTTCCTAAAATGCTTGTATTATCTTCTATCATGTCTACATATAATTCAGCCACATTGAATACACTACCATTCATTTGACTGAGACTTGTCCCTCTTCAGAGAATTTAGTGGCTATTATTCAGTGAGATTATCTTAAGAAAAGTCTAGTAGTGACATAAGCAAGATAGTGAAATCAAAAGCTCCAGACCCTTGTTCCACAGAAACACAACACATAGACCAATTCCCTTTGCAAGAAACCCAGAAACCAGTTAAAAGATGTAAGATCAGATAACAATGACCAAAAGGAAGCAAATTAAAACTGCTGAGCAAGGCTTTATTGACATAGGACCCCAGGGCCAGCCTCCCCTGTCAAACAGAGCGGCCTGGGAGAATCACATGCAGGCTTAGCGGGATTGGAAGTTTTATGGGCTTGGGGTAGGAAGGGGATGGCTTGGGACAGGAAAGGGAAGTTTAGGGCAGGAGGGGGGACTTGGGACAGGAAAGGGAGGTTTTTGGGAGTCTCGTGTCCTCGTGGGGTTGATCAGGGGATCGGCTGATTGATGGTAGTTATAAGTCGCCATTACTGCTTGTCTGCTAGTGTCTGATTGATTGTTCTTTCATGTATGTGGGCTGCCTGATGTTTTGTTTCCCTTAGCCCCCTTAAACCCACCTAACAAAAGACTCCCAAAAAAGCACAAAACCGGGGCTGGAGTTGTGGCAGAGCACTTGCCACATGTGAGGCACTGGGTTCGATCCTCAACACCACATTAAAAAATAAATAAACAAAACAAAGATACTTTTTTTTTAAAAAAGCACAAAACCAGCTGCACCTAGGCTAGTAGGAAAATTCATGGCACCGTCTTGCAGTGTTCCCTTCTCCTGACATAATCAATACCAGGTATTCAGGAGTTGTCTTATCCCTTTTGTGCTACTACAACAAAATTCAACAGACTAGGTAATTTATAAACCATAGAAATGGTATTTCTTAGTTCTGGTGTTTGAGAAGTCTTAAATCAAGGTAATAGTAGGTTCAATGTCTGGTGAAGGCCCATTCCTCAATAGATGGTGCCAGCTCACTGTCCTTACATGGTAGAAGGGTTGGAAGGGCAAGAAAGTGCTCTTTGATCTCAAATTCTTTTAGTAGGCTATCAGTCTCATTTGTGAGGGTGAGCCATGATAACTTAATCACCTCTCAAGAGCCCTCCCTCTTAATACTGTTGCATTGGAGACTGTTTCTACATGAATTTTGGAGGAGAAATTATGATTAAGGAGGAAATTCCAAGCACCTGGCTTCTCTTTAGGGAAAGAAAAAGAAGACTAGACTATATATCCAGTGTTGTGAGTTGGCGGGGGGAATGACTAGGGACTGGGTTCTGTGTCACTTCTCTCAGAGCACTGACAGAACCTGGCATATTCTAAATGCCTGAAGCCACTGAAAGCAAAGGAATTGGGTGTTGTGCTACTGCTCCAGAAGACCTGTGGTACAGCAGACATGGGCCAATACAGCTTGGTGACCTCTTCCTCAGGGGAAAAGAGAAGCACAAAACATGTATCCAACATTCCAACTTTTCATGTGGCTGCATTAGAGCTGTTTTTTGTTGTTGTTGTTGGTTTTTTGTTTTGTTTTGTTTTGTTTTCTAGCCTGGATCAAGGCATTGATGGGACCCAACTTGCTCTAGATCCCTAAAAGCTACTGAAAACAAAAAAGGAAATACCTATATAGTGTCTTGCTGTTTTAGAGGACCTGTGGTATATCAGAGAGACACCAGAGGGAGCAAGAGATTGTAAGCTCCTGAAATAAAATCAGTAAATCCTTCTAAGTATGAATCTAAACACACAAGTCTAGAAAAGACATATCCACAGAAAAAGGTTTGAGAGGCCCCTCAGAATCTCTTATTGGGCTGATTGCTAAAAGTCTCTTCCTGTACAAAAATCTGAAAAGACCTGGAGAGGTGGTGGCCTTTTTTCAAATGTGTTCATACCCCAATGCAAAGTTACAAGGAACATGAAGAAACAGGGGAGAATGGCTCAATCAAAGGAACAAAATAAATTTTCACAAACTATAAAAGTGAAGATATGTGAATTACTGGACCAAAAAAAATCTAGAATAACCATCATAAACATAATAAGCTTGGGGGGAGGGGGGGGAATGCCTGAATAAAATAAGAATTTCAACAAAGAAACAAAAAATGTAAAAAAGAACCAAACAAATTTTGGAGTTGAAGAATACAAGAGCTGTTATGATTTGCATCTGGAACATCTCTCAAAGCCTCATGTGTTGGTGTCCCATGCAGCAGTGTTCAGAGGTGGGACTCTTTGGAAATGATTAAATCATGAAGGCACTGATCTCATCGATAGATTAACAATTTGATGGCATTATTGAGAATTGATGGAAACTACTGGAGGTGGGACCTGATTAGAGGAAATAGGTCACTGGGTGCATTCCCTGGAAGGGCATATATTGTTCAGGGAATATTGTCTCTTTTCCCATTCTTCTCTTTTCTCCCTCAACCCCTTTCTTTCCCAGCTGCCATAAAGTCCAAAGTTTTGCTTTGCCATACCCTTCTGTCATAATGGACTGCCTCACCACAGGCCCAGAAAGAATGGAAGCCAGCCAACCATGAGCTGAAACCTCTGGAATCATAAGCTGATTTTATCAGGTATTTTGTCACAGAGATGCAAAGCTAACTACCACAAGAACTGAACTGTAAAGTTCAATAGCAGACTTGATCAAACCAAAGATAGATTCAGTAAACTTGAAGACGTGTCATTTGAAATTATCCAGAGAAGCAAGAGTAAAATAAAGTAAATTAAAGAGTAAATTATGGGTGGGGCTGAGGCACTGGGTTCGATCCTCAGCACCACATAAAAATAAAATAAAGATATTCTGTCCACCTACAACTAAAACAAAAATAAATATAAAAAAAAAGAGTAAATTATGGGACACTATTAACCTGACCAATATAAGTATGATGGGAGTTCATGAAGGAAAAGAGAAAGAAGCAAAAAGTTATTTCAGTAAATTAATGGACAAAAATTCTTGCCAAATCCAAGGTCAGAAATAGATTTTAAAAACTTGCAGGATCCAAATAAGATAGATAAAAAAAAGTTCACACTAAGACCCAATGTGATAAAATTATCTGAAATAAAAGACAAAGAGAATTTTGAAAGCAGCAAAAGAAAATAAATCATCACATACAGGGAACTTTTTTGAAACTATCAGATTTCTCAGCAGAAACCTTGGCAAACAGAAAGAGTAAGATGATACATACAAAGTGCTGGGGGCAGGAGGAAAAAATAAAACAAACTCCCAATAAAGAATAGTTTTTTAAAAATGGGGGAAAAAAAGAAAGGAAAAAAGGAAGAAGAGGTACTTTCACAAATTAAAAAAGCTAAGGTAATTTGTCGCCACTAGCCCTGCCTTCCAAGAAGTCCTTCAAGTTGAAGTAATATGACACTAAACAGTACCACAAAAATATTTTAATGAAAACAATATAAAATGATATAATCTGTGACACTGGGAACAAAGTATTTGGAGGGAATAAAATTGTAGAGTTACTGTATGCAACTGACATTGTTATCACCTTAAAACATACTATTATAACTATGAAATGTTTTAGGTAAGCCTATGGTAACCACAAGGAGAATACCTATGGATATAAAATAAAACAAAAAAGGAATCAAAGCATGTCACTACAAAAAAAAATCTATGAAATACACAAACCAGCAAGAAAGGAAACACAAACTATAAAACAGACCAAAGAATGACAACAATAACTTCTTCCCTATTTTACTTATAATCACTTTAAATGGAGTAAAGCGCCCAGTGAAAAGACACAGAGTGAATGGATGAATTTAAAAGTAAAATCCAAGTTAATAATATTTAAAGAAATTTACTTAGATTTAAATACACACATGATCAAATTATATTTTATTTATATACAAATATGCCACAATGAACCCTACCATTCTATATACATAATATGTACCAATTTTTAATAAAGTATACATGAGATAAAAGGGAGGGGATGTGAAAAATATTCCATACAAGTGGTAACTAACAGAGAACAGGAGTAGCCATATTTATATGAGAAAAAACAGACCTTACATCAACAACCATAACAAAAGACAAGAGCATTATAATAATAAAAGGATTAATTCAACAGGAAGATATAATTGTAAATGTCTGCACCCAAAAACAGAGCACTATACTTTATGAAATATTAACAAAGCTGAGAGATTTAGATAGTGACACAATAAAAATAGATTCTAATATACTCCTCCCATGCAATAACAGGTAGAATACCCAAACAGAAGATCAGTAAGGAAACAGGACTTGAACAACTCTGTAGACCAAATGTATCTAACCGACATACAGAACATTTTACCCTACAGCAGCAGAATACACATTCTTCTTAAGTGTACACGGAACATTCTTCAGAATAAATCACATTAGGTAACAAAGCAATTTCTAACAAAATTAAGAAGATTGAAACCATACCAAGTAATTTTTCTGATGTCAGTGGAATAAAACTATAAGTCAATAGCAGAAGGAAAACTCAAAATTTACACATATGTGAAAATTAGGCAATACCCGTGTGTGTGTATGTGTGTGTGTGTGTGTGTGTGTCTATCTCTTTTTCTCTCTCTCTCTTCCAGTACTAGAGATTGAACCCAGGGGCACTTTACCACTGAGCTACATTCTCAGCCCCTATTTTTTATTTTTATTTTGAAACAGGATTTCACCAAGTTGTCCAGATTGGCCTCAAACTTAAAATTCTCCTCCCTCAACCTCCTGCATCACTAAAATTACAGGCATGCTGTATACATTTTTAAACAACCAATATATCAAACAAGAAATCAAAAGAGATAATTATAAAATATCTTGACAAAAACAAAACCACAACATATCAAAACTTAGGGGCCCAGCAAAAGCATTACTAAGAGGAAAGTTTATAGTAATGAGCATGTACATTATAAAAGAAGAAAGGTCTCAAATTAACAAGCTAATCTACACCGCAGGGAACTAGAAAAAGAACAAACTAAGCCTATATCTTAGTAGAAAGATGTAAATAATTAAAATGAGAGCAAAAATAGAGACTAGAAAAACAAACAAAACTGAGAGTTGACTTTTTAAAAAACCTTAACAAAACTGACAACCTTTAGTTAAACTAAGAAAAAGAAGAGAGAAGATTCAAATAGGATTAGAAATGAAAGAGGAGATATTACAATTGATGCTACAGAATTTTTAAAAAAATAAAGATTAGAAGAGGCCATCAAATTGGATAACCTAAAAGAAGTGGATAAATTCCTAAAAATTTAACCTACCAAGACTGAATCATGAAGACATTAAAAATCTGAACAGAACTAGTAAGTTTATTCGAAAACCTTCCAATAAAGAAAATCCCAGGACCAGATGGCTCCACTGGTGAATTCTACCAAACATTTAAAAAATAATCAATGCCAGTCCTTTGTCAAACTCTTCCAAAAAATTGAAGAAGAGGGAACACATCCAAACTCTTTTTATGAGGCCAGCATTACTGTGATATCAAAGTCAGAAAAAGAAACCACAAGAAAAATCACAAGCCCTACTATCTGATAAATACAGATAGAAAACTCCTAATCAACAAACCAGACAAACTGAATTCAGCGACACAATAAAAGACATATACACTATGACCAAGTGAAATTTATTCCTGGGATGCAAGGATGGTTCAACATAGAAAAATCAATATGATATACCACACTAACAGATCAAAGGATAAAAATCATATGATTACCTCAGTAGATGCAAAAATTTATTTGACAAAAGTTAACACAGTTTCATGATAAAAAAATAAACAATAGCCTAGGAATAAAAAGTTACATCAGCATAATAAATGCAATATATGAAAAGCTTACACCTAACATACTCAGTAGGAAAGAGCTGGAAGTTTTCCTCTAAGATTGGGAACAAGAAAAGGATTCCCACTCTTGCTTCTTTTGTTCAGCTTAGTATTAGAAACCCTAACCAGAGCAACTAAGCAGGAAATCATCCATGTTAGAAAAGAGGTAGTAAAATTATATCTCTTTGAAATGACATGATTTTTTTACATGTAGAAAACCCTAAAAATTATACACACACACACATATACACATACACACACAGAGAATAAGTTTATCAGTGTAGCAGGATTTGAAAAAGACAACATAACAAAAATTAGTTGCATTTCTATACATTACTGCTAAATAATCAAAAAGAAAATTAAGAAAGCAATTTCATTTATAAGGCACCAAAATGAATAAAAACTTAACCAAGGAAGCAAAATACTTGTTGACTTGAAAACTGCAAAACACTCCTAAAATGAAAGCAAAAACAAATAAATGAAAATAAATCTCATGTTCATAGATTTGAAAATTTATTTTCATGTTTTCTTTTTTTCATATTTAATTTATTTTTGTGTTCTATTTAGGCTTACATCATAACAGAGTGCAATTTGATTCATTGTACACAAATGGAGGATAACATTTCATTTCTCTGGTTGTAAGTGATATAGAATCACAACACACATGCAGTCATACATAAAGCTAGGGCTATGATGACCATCATATTCCACCACCTTTACTGTCCCCATACCCCCTTCCCCCTTACCCCCCTGTGAACAGAGTTCCTCCATTGTTCCCATGTCCTTCCCCACATTATGGATCAGCATCCACTTATCAACGAGTACATTCAACATTTGGTTTTCTGAGATTGGCTTACTGCACTTAGTGTGATATTCTCCAACTCCATCCATTTACCTGCAAATGCCATAATATTATTCTCTTTTATTGCTGAGTAATATTCCATTGTGTATATATACCACAGTTTCTTTATCCAGTCATCTATCGAAGGGCATCTAGGTTGGTTCCACAGTTTAGCTATTGTGAATTGAGCTGCTATAAACACTGAAGTGGCTGCGTCACTATAGTATGCTGTTTTTAAGTCTTCTGGGTATAGACCGAGGAGTGGGATAGCTGGGTCAAATGGTGGTTCCATTCCAAGTTTTCTAAGGAATCTCCATAATGCCTTCCAGATTGGTTGTACCAATTTGCAGTTCCACCAGCAATGTATGAGCGTGCCTTTTTCCCCATAACCTCACCAACACTTATTGTTGTTTGTATTCTTGATAATTGCCATTCTGACTGGCGTGAGATGAAATTGTAGGGTAGTTTTGATTTGCATTTCTCTGATTGCTAGAGATGTTGAACATTTTTTCATATGTCTGTTGATGGATTGTATATCTTCTTCTGTGAAGTTTGTGTTCATCTCTTTGGCCCATTTATTGATTGGGTTGTTAGTTTTTTTGGTGAGTGCTCTATCAAATATGTGTGTGGCAAAGATTTGTTCCCAGAATGTTGGCTCTCTGTTCACTTCATTGATTATTTCTTTTGCTGAGAAGAAGCTTTTTAGTTTGAATCCATCCCATTTATTGATTCTTAATTTTACTTCTTGTGCTATAGGAGTCCTGTTAAGGAAGTATGGTCCTAATCCAACATGATGAAGATTTGGGCCTATTTTTTCTTCTATTAGGCGTTGGGTCTCTCTCTGATTCCCAGGTCCTTGATCCACTTTGAGTTGAATTTTGTTCATGGTGAGAGATAGGGGTTTAGTTTCATTTTGCTACATATGGATTTCCAGTTTTCCCAGCACCATTTATTAAAGAGGCTATTTTTTCTCCAGTGTACGTGTTTGGCTCCTTTGTCTACTATAAGGTAACTGTACGTAAATGGGTTCGTCTCTGTGTCTTCTGTTCTATACCATTGGTCTACATGTCTATTTCGGTACCAGTACCATGCCATTTTTGTTACTATAGCTTTGTAGTATAATTTAAGGTCTGGTATTGTGATGCCTCCTGCTTCACTCTTCTTGCTAAGGATTGCTTTGGCTATTCTGGGTCTCTTATTCTTCAAATGAACTTCATGATTGCCTTTTCTATTTCTATAAGGAATGACATTGGGATTTTAATTGGAATCGCACTGAATCTATATAGTGTTTTGGGAAGTATGGCCATTTTGACAATATTGATTCTGCCTATCCAGTAGCATGGGAGATTTTTCCATCTTCTAAGGTTTTCTTCAATTTCTTTCTTCAGTGTCTTGTAGTTTGCATTGTAGAGGTCTTTCACCTCTTTTGTTAAATTGATTCCCAAGTATTTTTTTTTTGAGGCTATTGTGAATGGGATAGTTTTCCTAATTTCTGTTTCAGAGAGTTTATCACTGATGTATAGAAATGCAATTGATTTATGGGTGTTGATTTTATATCCTGCTACTTGGCTGAAATCATTTATTAATTCTGAAAGTTTTCTGGTAGAATTTTTTGGATCCTCTAAGTATAGAATCATGTCATCTGCAAATAATGATAGTTTGAGTTTTTCTTTTCCTATTCATATCCCTTTAATTCTTTCATCTAATTGCTCTGGCTAGTGTTTCAAGGAGTGTGTGGAATAGCAGTGGTGAGAGAAGGCATCCCTGTCTAGTTCCCATTTTAGAGGGAATGATTACAATTTTTCTCCATTTAGGATGATGTTGGCCTTGGGTTTAGCATAGATAGCTTTTACAAAGTTGAGGTATGTTCTTATTATCCCAAGTTTTTCTAGTGTTTTGAACATAAATGGGTGCTGTATTTTGTCAAATGCTTTCTCTACACCAATTGATAAAATCATGACTCTTATCTTTAAGTCTATTGATGTGTGAAGGATTACGTTTATTGATTTCCATACGTTGAACCAACCTTGCATCCCTGGAATGAACCCCACTTGATCATGGTGCACTATTTTTTTGATATGTTTTTGTATGCGATTTGCCAGAATTTTATTGAGAATTTTTGCATCTATGTTCACCAGGGATATTGGTCTGAAGTTTTCTTTCTTTGATGTGTCTCTGTCTGGTTTTGGAATCAGGGTGATACTTGCCTCATAGAATGAGTTTGGAAGGGTTCCCTCCTTTTCTATTTCATGAAATAGTTTGAGGAGTATTGGTATTAATCCTTCTTTGAAGGTCTTGTAGAACTCAGCTGAGAATCCGTCTGGACCTGGGCTTTTCTTGGTTGGCAGGCTCTTGATGGCATCTTCTATTTCCTTGCTTGAAATTGATCTGTTTAAGTTGTGTATGTCCTCTTGGTTCAGTTTGGGTAGGTCATATGCCTCTAGAAGTTTGTTGGTGTCTTCAGGGTTTTCTATTTTATTGGAGTATAAATTTTCAAAATAGTTTCTAATTATCCTCTGTATTTCAGTAGTATCTGTCGTGATATTTCCTTTTTCATCTCAAATTTTAGTAATTTAGGTTTTCTCCCTCCTTTTTGTTAGAGTGGCTAAGGGTTTGTCGATTTTGTTTATTTTTTCAAAGAACCAGCTTTTTGTTTTGTCAATTTTTTGATTTGTTTCTTTTGTTTCTATTTCATTGATTTCAGCCCTGCTTTTGATTATTTCCTGTCTTCTAGTTCTTTTGATGTTGATTTGTTCTTCTTTTTCTAAGGCTTTGAAACAGAGTCAATTCATTTAATTGTTGACTTTTACTTCTTCTAATGAATGAGTTTCGTGCAATGAACTTTCCTTTTAGCACTGCCTTCATGGTACCCCAGAGATTTTGATATGTTGTATCAGAGTTTTCATTTGCCTCTAAGAATTTTTTTTAATCTCTTCCTTGATGTCTTCTGTTAGCCATGCATCATTCAGTAGCATATTATTTCATTTCCAGGTGATGGAGTAGTTTCTGTTTTTTAATCTGTCATTGATTTGTAATTTTATTCCATTGTGGTCAGATAGGATGCAAGGTAGAATCTCTATTTTTCTGTATTTGCTAAGACTGGCTTTGTGACATAACATATGACCTATTTTGGAAAAGGATCCATATGCTGCTGAGAAAAAAGTGTATTTGCTCATTGATGGATGGAACACTCTATATATGTCCGTTAAGTCTAAATTATTGATAGTTTCATTGAGATCTATGGTTTCTTTATTAAGTTTTTGTTTGGATGATCTATCCAATGGTGAGAGAGCTGTGTTAAAGTCTCCAAGTATTATTGTGTTGTCTATTTGATTCTTGTAGTTCAGGAGGATTTGTTTGATATATGTAGAAGCCCCATTATTTGAGGCATAGGTATTTATGATTGTTATGTCTTGTTGATGTATGATTCCCTTAAGAAGTGTAAAATGGCCTTCTTTATCTCTTTTCACCATCTTTGGGAAGTCCACTTTATTTGATATGAGGATGGAAACTCCTGCTTGTTTGCAAGGTCCAAGTGAGTGATATGTTTTTTCCCACCCTTTCACTTTCAGTCTGTGGATGTCTTTTCCTGTGAGATGAGTCTCTTGAAGACAGCATATTGTTGGGTCTTTTTTTTAATCCAGTCTGTCAGTCTATGTCTTTTAATTGGTGCATTTAGGCCATTTACATTCAGGGTTATTATTGAGATATGACTTGTAATTGCAGTCATTTTGGTTTGTTTTTGGTTTTTGCCTTGACTTGTTTTCTCTTTTGAATGGTCTTTCCTCTAGAGTAGTTCCTCTCTTTGTAAATTTTCATTGTTGGTTATCATTTCCTCCTTGTAGAATATTTTGCCAAGAATGCTGTGTAGTGCAGGCTTTCTTGCTGTAAATTCTTTTAACTTTTGTTTATCATGGAAGGTTTTTATTTTGTCATCAAATCTGAAGGTCAATTTTGCTGGATATAGGATTCTTGGTTGGCATCCATTTTCTTTCAGAGCTTGGAATATGTCGTTCCATGATCTGGCTTTTAGGGTCTGGGTTGAAAAATCTGCTGAGATACGAATTGGTCTCCCCTTGTATGTAATCTGGTTCCTCTCTCTTGCGGCCTTTAAAATTCTATCCTTATTCTGTATGTTGGGCATTTTCATTATAATGTGCCTTGGTGTAGATCGGTTGAAATTTTGTACGTTTGGTGTCCTGTAAGCTTCTTGTATTTGATTTTCCACTTCATTTTTCATATTTGGGAAATTTTGTGATATTATTTCATTGAAGAGATTGTGCATTCCTTTGGTTTGAAATTCTGCACCTTCTTCTATCCCAATAAATCTTATATTTGGTCTTTTGATGCTGTCCCATATTTCTCATATGTTCTGTTCATGATTTTTTACCATCTTCATTGTATGGTCAAGTTTATTTTCAAGATTGTATATCTTGTCTTCATTATCTGAGGTTTTGTCTTCCAGGTGATCTAGTTTGCTGGTGATGCTTTCTATTGAGTTTTTTATTTGGTTTATTGTTTTTCTTCATTTCAAGAATTTCTGATTGGTTGTTTTTCATGATCTCTAGCTCTTTCTTAAAGTAATCTTTTGCTACTTGTAATTGCCTCTTATCTCTTTGTTAGAATGATCAATGGTTGCCTTTATTTGCTCTCCTATTTCTTTGTAAGATTGATCAATTTTTGCCTGTATTTGTTCACTTATGTCATTCTTTAGTTCGCTGATCATTTTAATTATGTACATTCTGAATTCTTTCTCTGACATTTCATCAACTGTGTTGTCAATGGATTCTGTTACAGTGGTATTGAGGTTTATTTGGGGCACTTTCTTCCCTTGTTTTCTCATGATGATTGTGTATCTTCCTTTCTTGAAATACCAATCTGAGGTATGGAGGCTTCTATCCTATAATCTTATATTGACACTCCAGATTACCTGTGTCTCACCTTGGAGCTACTTCTGTTCCCCCAATGTCCCCAGATGGGCACTACGGCCACTAAAGTTGGTGTGGAGGTAGTGGACATATCTCTAGAGGGCAGTGGGAGTTGCCTTGGCTGGGCTCCTGAGGCACACCCTGAGGGCTCTTTTGCCCCTTTCTTGTGCTCCTGCTAGTGAGCAGGAACTCTGGAGCGGAACTGGAGGCAAGCCCAGGTCTCACTTAGGCAGGGTCACAAGCAGGAAAGTCTGTGTGTGACCCTTACTGTGAGTGTGAGCTCCCCTGGGGCAGAAGGCTAGTAGGCTCTAGTCTGCCTTCAGCTGGGTACCTCTGGCATTCCCTAAGGGTGGTTTTGGGCCTTCTGTCTCGCCTGCCCACAGCAACTCTGCAGTGGAACTGGGGCAGGTCCAGAGCACACTTAGGTGGGGCCTCTTCACACTGGCATCTCTGCAGGCGACTCTTACCCTGAGTGTGCATTCCTCTGTGGCTGGTAGCTATCAGTCTCTGGTCAACCCTTGGTTGGACACTCGTGGAGTTTCCTGAGGGCAGATTTTGACCCTCTGTGGCTCCTGCCGGTCCACAGGAACTCTGAAGCGGATCTGGTGCAGGCCCAGGCCACACTTGGCTGGGGCTGCCTCACGCTGGGATCTCTGCAGCGACTCTTGCCCCAAATTTGGACTCCCCAGTGGCTAGCGGCTAGCAATCCCTGGTATCCCTTTGGCTGGACACCCATGGAGTTTCCTGAGGGCGGATTTGGGCCCTCTGTGGCTCCTGCCAGTCCACATGAACTCTGTAGTGAAACTGGCATATTTGAAAATTTAGTATTCTTTAAAATATTTAGTAATCTGCAGATTCAATGAAGTCCCTATCAAAATTACAGTGACTTTTTTTAGAGAAATAGAAAAAATAATTCTAAAAATCATGTTGAATCATAAAGGATCCCAAATAGACAAAACAATCATATGGGAGCCTTACATATCCCAATTTCAAAATATATTACAAAGCTGTAGTAATTAAAACTATATGGTACCAGCATAAAGACATATAGATGAATGGAACAAATAGCCCATAAATAAACCCACATGTATATGATAAAATGATCCTTAACACAGATGCCAAGAGTATACAATAAAGAAAAATTAATCTCTTCACTAAAACCAAAAGAAACTGGATATCCACATGCAAAATAATGACATCAGACCTTTATCTTATACCATATATACAAAAGTCAAATGGAAAACCTTATGCACAGGAAAGGAAACAAGAGAGTAGAAAGGCAGCCTACAGAATAGGAGGAAATATTTGCAAATCATATATCTGATAAAAGGATAAATATCCAGAATATATACAGAACTCCTAAAACTAAACAACCAAAAGACAACCAACCTATTTCAAAAATGGGCAGAGATGGCATTTGCAGTTTAGTGGTAGAGTGCTTGCCTAGCATTTGCAACACTGAATATGTGTAAACAATCCGTAATGCTCAGCACCACAAAAAGAGAAATAAAAGGAAAAAAAAAAAAAAAACTTGAATAGAGATTTCTCCAAAGAAGACATAAAAATAGCCAATAGGTTTATGAAAAGATGCTCCAAATCACCAATCATTAGGGAAATACAAACCAAAACCACAATGAGATATCACCTCATATCTGTCAGGATGAATGTTGTCAAAATAATGGAAAATAACAAGTGTTGACAAGGACATGGTGAAATTGGAACCCTTATACATTATTGAGGTAATGTAAAATGAATGTCAATGTTCAGCCTCGTATGTTATTAGGGTAGCATAAACTGAATGTAAAATGTTCAGCCACTGTGGAAAACAGTATGGTGGTACCTCAAAAATTAAAAATAGGGAAAATAGGGCTTTCATGTGATCTAATAATCCCACTTCTAGGAGTGTTTTTCCAAAAGAAAAGAATTGAAAAAAGGATCTCAAGGATATACTTGCACTACCACATTCATTGCAGCATTATTCATGATAACCAAGAAACAGAAGCAATCTGAATGTTCTTCAACAGATGAATGAATAAAGAAATGTATTGTAGACATACATGGGAATATTATTCAGTTGTTAAAAAGAAGGAAAGCCTACCATATGCTACAACATGGATGAACCTTGAGTACATCATGCTAGATGAAACATTTAGCCACAGAAACACAATATTGCATGATTCTGCTGGTACGAATATCAAAAATAGACTCATCAATACAAAATGTAGAGTGGTGTTGCCTGGAGGCCAGGAGTAGGGACAATGAGAAATTGCTGTTCGATAAGTAGAGTTTAGTCATGAAAATTAAAAAACTTCTAGAAATTTGTGTACTACATTGATCTTATAATTAACAATACTATACACTTAAAAATTAAGAAGGTCCATCTCATAGTATGTGCTTTTAGCAAAATTTTCATCAAGCATCAAATTGTTTTGATCTTATATGCCAACATCTTCATAACAAATGAAGAATGTTAGGATGAGACAAGTTTGTACTGAAAAAGTCAACACCATTAAAAGTATAATGAGATAATGAAAATTCTCTTGGCCTAATGATTTATGGAAAATATGCATGACTATACTATGTTAAAATTCAACTTTCACTAAGTCTGCTGATATGTTTATTTTCAAAAATGTGAAATTGTCATGTAACATGTTTCCAGTTTGATTTATTACACTTTATATATTTGAATTTTTTAATTTGATCTTATTCAAATAAATCAAATTATATACAAAAATGTGAAATTGCTATCCTGTGGATATCACAGGAATTTTTTCCTTCACCATGTATCTATTTTATAGCACTTTATTTGTAATTTGTCCTATTTTAGGGATATTTCCGGTTTGATTTTACCATCCATGGTAGACACATTATAGAATTTGTTTTCTTGACACATATAATATGTTCACAATACTTCTTCCAATCTTTCTTGTTAGTGTTCAAGGTTATGGATAGTGGGAAACTACTGTAAGTGTATTATTATATTTAACATTGTTTAATTTTAGTAATAATGATTAATCTTACAGAATCTCTTGTTAAAATTTATACTATATTACCACTGTTATAAAATTGTGAAACCTAGGGGCTGGGATTGTAGCTCAGCGGTAGAGCACTTGCCTTGCATGCGTGAGGCCCTGGGTTCGATCCTCAGCACCACATACAAAGCAATAAAATAAAGACATTGTGTCCATCTACAACTAAAAAAAATATATTAAAAAAAAATTGTGAAACCTACATGAGTTTTTAAATAACAAGTTTAAAATTTCAATAAATAATAATATTCAAATACGACATTTACCTACAAACAGCTGAGGTTACATTTGTCACATGCTATACCCACTCCTCTCTCTACACAAAACAAGTATATACTTGCCAGACTGCAAGCAAATCCATAATTTACATTAGTATCAACCTTTCCATTTAGTTCATACACACAGAATGTATTTATCTGAACATTCACTCAGAGTTCCTGTTTGCTTAATCATTACTACCCCTACCCCAAGTCTGAAAATGAGCCAGGCATGATGGCACGTGCCTGTAATCCCAGCACTTTGGGAGGCTGAGACAGGAGAATGGCAAGTTCAAAGCCAGCGTCAGCAGAGGCACTGAGGCACTAAGCAACTCAGTGAGACCCTGTCTCTAAATAAAAACACAAAATAGGGCTGAGGATGTGGCTCAGTAGTCGAGTACCTCTGAGGTCAATCCCCAGTACCAAAAAAAAGAAGCCCGAAAATGAAAATAAAAGTTTTTTCCTTCCAAATTCATTGACATAATTTACTCTGAACCTTCAAAACAGCAAAACTGGTTGCCAAAAGAAGCTTTAAGAAAGCCAGTGTTATACCCAGGAACCATGCAGTTGAAAAAATTTTTGTAGCCATCATTCTAAAATTTGTACTGAATTATCTGATTTGGCTTTCTGGCTTAAAATTCACCAGATAATTTCCAGAACTACAATTCATTTTCATTTGTGAAACGTGAGTCTGTTATTGGAAAAAAGGTCTTTTTCCCCTCTCAAGTTTTTCCAGTAATGCTTCCATGTACCATTAAACTGTTGGCACATTTTAGTCCCAGAGGATAGATTTTGTTTGGCATCCTAAGGAATTTTGATATATTTAAGAAGGTGAGAAGTACACATTGGCATCATTTAAACAACATAAGTCTAAACCCAATTGACTTTTACATGCCAAAGATACGAAATGTGCCAACTGTTTAATAGTACACAATAACTGTTTGACTGCATAAGTTGATTTCAGCAAAACAATTTGGTATATGCTTTATCCTAAATCATTTAGACACATTTAGTGTTATGATGCCTTAATAACAGAAGCAGGTTATCCATAAGCAGATACAAATAATATCGAAATGTTAGTCATACTAGAGTTGACGAATATGAAAGAATTGGTTTGGTTTAAGTTGTCTCTTAAATAGCTTCTATACTGCCAACAAATGTAAAACAGGAAAGTAGAGTTTGAAGTTAATGATTGCAGGTAGTCTCTTCTTTGTACTTTTAGCAAATTGGGGGAAAATATATTTTATTTTCACATTTTAAAATCCATGTGCTATTCTTTTTAACCTGACCAATTGTGTGTTTGAGAGGTGGATGCAGAGGATAGGGAGGCTCTGCAAGCCCTGGTTGAACAGATGAGCTTAGAAAGGGAAAGATAAGTATAATTTTCTCCTCTGAGGAGCTTACAGTCTATTAGGGAAGACATGGAGAGAGACAACACAAGTGCTAACTCCAATGCGAGCAGACAGTCCTCGTGTTTTTAATATAGGTAAAAAACAAAAGTTAGTATGACATCAGAAAGTAAGAGAACTGAGCAAGAGGGTATTAGGAAGGGTGGTTTGAGAGTTTCATCCAAGTAAGTAATTTAAAGAGTTTTCAAGAATGATCCCCATCACAGGGGAAGCAGAAGAATGGAAGTAAGCAGTAGACCCAGAAATGTGAAGAGGGGAAGTGGAGGGAATAGGTTTAATTTTATATTTGAAAAAGTAAATTTTTCTGTTATGAAATTGAGGGAATAGGACTAGATGGAATTTTATAAAATATATATAATGTATTTTATATACTCATTATTTTCATAGAATTCACACTGGGTAACCTAGGATCTTCCCAAGATGATAGTCATCCTCCAGACAGCTACAACTGAGGGACATTGAGAGGTAACATACCATTCTTGAGAGATGGGACATCACTAGTAAGTTACCATAGTTAGAGAAAAGCAGCAGTTATTATAAACAGGATCCCAAATAACATGTCACAAGGACAGATGCTCTAAATTAGGCTGCTCTTTGCAGTATGCTCCAGAGTAGGTGACAACAGCAATTCCCTTATTCAGTGATGATTAGTGATTTTTGCAAGTAACCTCAGAACCAGGTAATGGAAAGTAAAGTTGAAAGATAAATTAGTATCAAGTCATGAAAGCCTGTTTAATATTTGGTGCCAAATAACGTTTCTATAAAACAAAGCATGTTAAACCATAAAAACTATAACTTAAAATTATATTTGGACTACATCCAAAAAAGATTTTTTAATAATATGTAGAACAGGATATTTTACACTTGCAGCTTACAATTCATTTTAGAGATGAGCAGCTGAATATAATTTTAGGACATTTCTCCAATTGTTGTCTTTTTCTGCAATAGAAGATTCTATAGTCATATATTCCCTCACCGCAGTAGTTAATATTGTTGACTCTTCCTCTCATATGTCTACAACAGAGTAACCAAGATCTTATAGCACAGATTTCTGATTGACATTTACTTTAATGAACACTGAACTATGAATATTATCAGTATCTTTTTTACATACTGTGCTATCTCTTCTACCCTTTGTGACCTCACAATATAGTAGAACAGAAAATGTGAGTTGATATGAGTGTAAAATTGTGTGGAGTAGGTGATGATTATAGCTTAGCAAGGCAAGGTCAATTAGGTCTAGAATAAGGAAGGTGCTAGGACCTGGCCAAACTTTAAAGTGTGGCAGAATTATGATAAGGCCATTGAAAGAGGAAGATTTTTCTTGATAGAAAAAACACATAAGGAGGTACTGATGCTGGCAGCACACATGGAAACAATCCAGAAACCAGCTTGACTAAAGAAAGTTTGTATTGGGGAAAATAACTCAGATGGGGATGATTTGTAGTGTGCCTTGAAAGCTATAGAGGATATGAAGAACCATTGTACATTCTTGGCAATATACTAAAAGGAGCAGAGAGTCAGAAATGCTGTTCTTTTACATCTGAGGTTATGAAAACTATCAAAAAATTCTAGAAAAAGTGAAGAAGAAAAGAGACACATAAAAGTCCTTTCCTCCAGGGATGGTGGCATATGCCTGAAATTCCAACCTCCTCAGGAGGTTGAGGCAGGAGAATTGCTAGTTCAAAACCAGCCTCAGCAACTTAGTGAGACCCTATCTCTAAATATTTTTAAAAGAGTTAGGGATGTGTCTCAGTGGTTAAGTGACCCTGGGTTCTGAACTCAATCCCCAGTACCCCCCCCCCAAAAAAAAAACCTTCCAATAAATCAGTAGCAAAACAGACATGGAAACACAGATAACAGAATAGAGAAAAATAAGATAAAAATGCAGCTGTTGATTTGGGAGTGTAACTCAGGTAGAGCACTTGCCTAGTATGTGCAAGGCACAGGGTTGGATCCCCAATAATCCCCCGCTAAAGAAAAACCAGCTATTATATATGGCCCTGTATAGTCACATTGTCTTTATTAAGAGATACTTCCCCCAGCAACTTGGACCTAAATCTTTTGTACATGTCCACACAACTATTATTTCAAATTACTTCCTGTCGACAATTTCTAATTCTAACAAATGATCTTTTAAACATCCATTATTTAACTTCTATTTATACTCTATCATTGGGATTTGGAGGCTTTTCCATGTATTTAAATTCTCTTTGGAGTGTAGGTTAAAAAGAAGAAAGGAATTATGAGTGAGAGGAAGAACATAAGAGAAATGTTCAAAAAACTAAATGCATAAATTTAACCACGTAGTTATTCCTGTACCTAGAAAACAAAACTAGATAGATGCCTTTATTGAACAGGACAGGGCCATGTAAGCTGCTGTATTACATCAGCTTCTTTGAGTGTTGATGGCTTTTTTAACATTGGTGGAAGTACTTCCTAGAAGCAGATTGTTTGGTAGTTTTCTTCTGGCTTTGTTGCTGGATTCCAGGAAGTGAGTAGAGATTGGTGATAGAAATCTGCTTCAATGTGTGTAGAACAGGCTTTCAACAGTTGCAGTAGGGCTTTTTCTAGACTCTGGGGGAACTTTGTGGGGTTTTTCAGAACACCAAAACCTCCCAAAAAAGTTGCTGCTTTCTTTCTAGTATTTTGTTCACTTTCTCACTCCAAAGCACCTTTTTCTCCCTGTCATAGGGGTCTTTCTATCAAGTACCTGGATGCAGAGGGTGTTCAGAGGCCTTGATTGTCTTGCCTAGAAGTGCAGTTAGATCCCAATGAATGCACATGCTTGCCCTTGTCCTGTCATTCAGTTCACTTCCAGGTTTTCTACCGTAAAAAGTATTGTGTTCTGGGTTGGTGCTATTTTACATTTTCTGTTTTCTATGTAATTCCTGAGTTCTAAAAGAATAACAAATATATGGTTCCTGATTTCTCCTTCCCAGCAAAATATCTTCCTGATGGCATGTTTCTTACAGGGCTCATTTAAATGTCTTTTGTGGTGGATTCTTTTGTCTTTATTTCTTGTGATTTCCTTAACAGTTTAGTTCCAAGTATACACTTCGTTCCCTATACTTATGATTCACCCTTCCTTTCCCCACCTTTAGGCAGACACATATTTAACTGAAATATGCAGAAAGAAATGTGACTTTCTTAAAAATCTCCACATAAAAGAATTGTTCATCCTCTAGTATTTAATATCATGGTATCTTAACATATAAACTCCATGGAATTTTAAAGGCTGAAAGAACCTAGAAAATTACATCCTAAACTTTCATTTTACATATGAGAAGATATTAAGTCTTAACTACCAGAGTAATAATGTTCACTTTGATGACTTTCTAAATTACAAAGTCAGTGGAAATTGACTTTGGCACCTATTTATAAAATGTCTATAGCCAAGAACAAAGCCTAAAGTCCTTATAAAGGCTTAATTTATTTCAAGTACCAAGTTTCTAGTATATCTAACACTTTTCCAACTTACTAATTTCAAATAATATGTACAGTATTCTTTTCAAGCATATGCCCTCTACTAAGCTGTACTTTTTGGAAAATCTGGGAGAAGAGGAAGGAACCAAAACTTTAATGACAGTAAAGAAAAGACAGGAAACACAGTTTCCATTGATATTTATGCAGTGTGCAATAGGGAGCCATTATCCCTGTCAGAAAGGCTGAACTTGGAAAAAGAGGAGAAAGACAGCATACCAGAGTTTGGCATTGAATAGGTACTCAGTAAATATTGGGAGTAGGGGGTGTTTGTTTGCTTTTGCAGTGCTGGGGATTGCCAACCTGGACAACTTAGCAAGGCCTTGTCTCAAAATAAAAAATAGAAAGGGTCTGGGGATGTAGCTGAGCAGTAGAACCCCACTGAGTTCAGTCCCCAGTACCCCACCACCTCCAGGCACACACACACAAATTGATTAATCTAGCATATCAATAGGCAAAAGAAGAAAAACTACATGATTGCATCAATAGATACAAAAAGAGCATTGACAAGATCCAAAATCCATTCATAAGTATTCAATCATTGATTCTCCAATAATTTGTTATTCTTTTTTTAATTTAATTTTATTTTTTATTAATTAATTTATTTAAATGCATTTCAAGTCATAGTACATATATAGAGCTCAATGTTTCCATTTCTCTGGTTGCAAACCAGATAGAGTCAGTTATTCTTATGAAAAGTATTTACTTCACTTACAGACAAAAAAATAATTTCCTGTTAGTTGAAAGGATTAAATGTGAAGAATCTGACTTTCAATAATTGAGAAAATGCTACTTGACCATATTAGTCAGATAAAAGGCACTATAAATAGGAAGTTAATAATTTATAATGCACATCACCAACAAAATATTAACATCCAGAATTAATATCTCATAAATAAAACTGAGGAGCGAAATGGGCAAATGTCAATGTATGATTCACAGAAGAGAAAACAAAAAAAAAAGATTGTTACTGGTAGGGAAAATACAGCACTAGAATAACAACTATCATGCCATACCCCTCAAATTTTATGAAGTCTGGAAGTCAAGTAAGTTAAAGAGAAGTTGGAGAAACAGGATTTTGTTGTTGTTGTTGTTGTTTTTAAATATACATGACAGAGTGTATTTTGATATATTATACATATATGGAATATAACTTATTCTGATTATAATCCCATTCTTGTGGTTGTACATGATGTGGAGTTTCACTGGTTGTATATTTCCCATCCCCACTTCTTTTCATTCCCCTTCGTCTAATCCACTGAACTTCTGTTCTCTCCCCCACTTATTGTGTGATACCATCTGCATAAGAACAGATCTCTGCATCAGAGACAACATTCAGCTTATGGTTTTTTGGGGTTGGCTTATTTCACTAAGCATGATAGTCACCAAATCCATCCATTTACTGTCAAAAGTCACAAAGTCATTCTTTTTTATGGCTGAGTAATTTTCCATTGTGTATTTATACCACATTTTCTTATCCATTCATCTGTTGGTTTCATAGCTTAGCTATTTTGAATTGAGCTGCTGTAAACATTGATGTGGCTGTCACTGTAGTATGCTGATTTTAAGTCCTTTGTGTATAAACCAAGGAGTGGGATAGCTGGGTCAAATGGTGTTTCCATTCCAAGTTTTCTGAGGAATCTCATACTACTTTCCAGAGTGGTTGCACCAATATGCAGTCCCACCAGCAATGTATGAGTGAACTTTTTCCCCTACATCCTTGCCAACATTTATTGTTACTTATATTCTTGACAATTGCCATTCTGACTTGAGTGAGATGAAATCAGTGTAGTTTTAATTTGCATTTCTCTAATTGCTAGAGAAGTTGAACATTTTTTCATATGTTTGTTGCCCACTCATATTTCTTCTTCTGTGAAATGCCTGTTCGGTTCTTCTTTGCCCATTTATTGACTGTGTTAATTGGGTTTTGAGGGGTTAAGATCTTTGAGTTCTTTATATATCCCAGAGATAAATGCTCTATCCAAGGTACAGGTGGTGAAGATTTTCTCCAATTGTGTAGGCTCTCTCTTCATATTCTTTATTGTTTCCTTTGTTGCAAAGAAGCTTTTTAGTTTGATACCATCATATTTATTGATTCTTGATTTTACTTCTTACACTTTAGGAGTCTTGTTGAGGAAGTCAGTACCTAAGCCAGCATGATAGATGTTGGGCCCACATTTTCTTCTGGTAGGTGCAAGGGTCTCAGGTCTAATACCTAGGTCTTTGATCCACTTTGAGTTGAGTTTTGTGCAGGATGATTGATAGGTGTTCATTTTCATTCTGCTACATATGAATTTCCAGTGAGAAACAGGAATTTTATACAATACTCATAGGAATATAAGTTGCTAGAACTATTTCTGAGAATAAGTTGGCAATATCTTACAAAATTGATACTGTCTCTGTCCTTTAACCTAGAAATTCTACTTATGGATACACATTCTAGAAAAGCTGCAGTATTACACACAAAAAAATTAAGGAATGTTGAATACAATATTTCTTTATATATATATAGATTTTTTAGTTGTTGATGGATTTTTATTTTATTCATTTATTATTTATATGTGGTGCTGAGGATCCAACCCAGTGCCTCACGCATGCTAGGCAAGCGCTCTACCACTGAGCTACAGCCCCAGCCCCGAATACAATATTTCTTGAAGGACAGAAAATTTGAAAACAACATCAACAACTATAAACAATAGAACAGATAAAATAATTTTGTGTATTCACAAAGTGGAATGTTCCTACAGAGCAGTATAAAATAAAGGCACCAAAACTACATGAATCAACATGGTAATTTTCCAGATCATAATTTTGTATGATATAGAACAAGTTGCAGAATGATACATGCACTTCATTTACACAAACCTTTAAGCACATAAAATAATAATATATACTATTTATATATACAGTAGTCCTAATTTACCCATAGGGATATGTTCCAAGACCCCATTGAATACCTAAAGCCACAGATAGTACCAAACCCTATAATGTGATTAGTGCCTTTTCCATCTTGACTAAGCACTTATCACATTTTGTGACCATAACTTCTGCAGTGTGAGTCACAACAGCAAAACTAGCATCAATTTATTTTTCTTTATTCACATTTCATGGGTAGCAAATTTGTTCATTACTATGCATCTTAGCAACCTCAACATATGAATTTGTTTCCTTAATTCAAGAACTTTCATCTTTTCACTTAGGAAGCACTTTACTGCTTCTCTTTGACATATCCAAATTGCTAGAATCACTACTCTTGTGCTGTGGGCCATTATTAGATAAAATAAGAGTTACTTAACACGAGCACTGTAATACTGCAACAGTTGATCTGATAATGGGGTAGGGCATGTATACAGCATGCATATACTGAGCTAAGGGATGATTTGTGTCCAGGGTGAAATGGATCAGTATGGTGTGAGATTTCTTCACCCTACTCAGAAGGGCATGCAATTTAAAACTCAGGAGTTTTAAATCTGCAATTTTTCATTTAGTATTTTCTGACCACCATTGACTATAGATAACTGAAACCATGGAAGTGAAAAACATGGGTAAGGATTATTTCTACATATATTTAATAAAGTCCATGAGAAAAACAAAGGTCAAATATGTTTTTGGTTTTTTGTTTTTTTGGGGTTTTTTGTTTTTTTGGTACCAGGGATTAAACTCAGGGGTACTCGACCACTGAGCCACATCCCCAGCCCTATTTTGTGTTTTATGTAGAGACAGGGTCTCACTGAGTTGCTTAGCACCTCGCCGTTGCTGAAGCTGGCTTTGAACTCACGATTCTCCTGTCTCAGCCTCCCTAAGTGCTGGGATTACAGGCTTGCGCCACCGCGCCCGGCTTCAAATATGTTTTATTACTTACCCCTGCAGGATAAGTAGGGAAATGCACAGGGATTTTCACCACTATTTTATTATGAAGCAAGTATGGCCAAATATTAGAATATGATAAAATTTAATAGTGAATACATGGGTGTTGCATTTAATATTTTATTTTCTGAGTTTTCTGTATGTTTAACATGTTCCTATATAAATGTACACATACACCAAATCTAGCCACTTCTCATCTTCTCTGCTGCTACAATTATGACCCTAATCTCTGTTATATTTTGCTTTCATTCATCTCTCACAAGGGAGCACTTGTCAGTTTGGTGGTTATCTTGCTAAAAAATGTATAATTTCAATCATGAAAACATTTCAGACAAGCTCATGTTAAGGAACATCCTACAAAATAACTGATCAGTGCTCTTCAGAACTATCAAAGTCATTCATAAAAGACTAGGAAAGAGCCAGGTGACATGGTTTACACTTGTAATCACAGTGACTCAAGAGGCTTAGGCAAGGGGATCACAAGTTTGAGGCCAACCTCAGCAAGTTAATGAGACTCTCAGCAACTTAGCAAAAGCCTGTCTCAAATAAAAAAGTGAAAAAGGACCAGGCATGTGGTAAAGCATTCGTGGGTATAATTCCTGGTACCAAAGGGAAAAAGGCAAGATGGTGGAATGTGATGGACAACAATGCCCTAGGTACATGTGTGACTGCACATATGGTGTAACTCTATATTGTGTACAACCAGAGAAGTGAAAAGTTGTCCTCCATTTGTGTACAATGAATCAAAATGCATTCTGCTATCAAGTAAACCTAATTAGAATAAATAAAAAAATAGGACTGGGGATGTGGCTCAGTGGTCAAGTGCCCCTGAGTTCAATCCCCAGGACCAAAATAAAAGAGCTAGGGGTGGGGAGGAGACAGGAAAAAATGAGGAATTGGGGGCTGGGGCTGTAGCTCAGTGGCAGAGCACTTGCATAGCATATGTGAGGCACTGGGTTCAATCCTTGGCACCACATAAAAATAAAATAAAGGCATGCTGTCCACCTATAACTACAAAAAAACATTTTTTTAAATAAAGAATTGTTAAAAACTAGTAGAGACTATGGGCAAATAGTAACTAAATGCCAATAAGATCCTGGAACAGGAAAAGGATATTCTACAATATAGAATAATATTTGGCACTCGGTGGGACTTTAATATTGAGTTGGTATGTCTGTCCACCTATCCATCTACCTATCTTTGTTGGCTGCCTATTCTGTTCTCAACAATCTTCTCTTTTAACACCTGGTTCCTTGTAGAGACTAGAAGAAAAATGATGCCAGCAACATAATAGCAACTTTCTTGTAGACTAGGTATGAATTTCCTTTCATACCAAGTTTAAGATTTTATTTTGAAGGAGTAAATATTGAAGGATATGGGAAAATTATTAAGAGCCACCACAAGTGATCATAGTGGAAGTAACAGAGCCCCACGCTATCTTTGGGGAATGGGATCTCATTCTTACTTGCCTGGATTGTTGCACTAGCCTCCTAACTCCTCTCCCTGCTTTCAGTGTTCCCCCTCCTCACCTCCCCCCCCACAGAAGAATGAAATCAGTATAGCAGAGAAACATTTTCAGGGAAGAAATCTGATCATCTCATTTCCCATGATTGAAAAGTTCACTGACTCACCACTGCCTTAAGAATAAAAGCCCTACCTATTCTGCACCTGCCTGCTTCTCCATTCTTATCTTTGACTCTTTCCTTGTACAAGCCATAACCTCCAGCCATCACAAACAACCCAGACTGTCACACCCCTTTTCAATTTTGCATTTGCTGTTCATTTTTTACTCATAGTACTCTAACTTTGGGTCTAACTCTAACTTGCCTTTTAAATTAAACTGGAAAAGAACCTCAGTCTTTCCTCTCAGGGTCCTTGCAGCACCTTCTTGAGAACAAGGACTCATTGCCTCTCCAGCTAGCTGTGGCCTCCTACAGAGGTTGGTACCCCATAAATGGTTGTTGAAAAAAGAAAGGAGAGAAAGAAAAAGGAAAGAAGAGAGATCTTACATAAGTATTCCTAACTCTTCTCTTTCTGTACTTCCGTGATTGCAAGCTCTTATATATTTATATAATTTATTTTTTATAATTTATTTATCTCACCTATCTCTGCTTGTCCTTTGACATAGATGAAACTTAAATATCTGTTAACTGAGGAATGTTTAGAAAGCTGCGTACTGTGACAATCAGTTATTGAGGAAGATAGTAGTGAGATTAAGATTATGAACATTTGTTTCATTTTAGCCATCAGAAAATCTGATATATCTGGTTTATTAACCTCATCACCATCTTTCAGCTTGACAATACCAGTGTTTTGAGAAAAAATATGCTAGGGAAATCTAGAAAGATCACCAAAAAGTGTGTTTTGAGACAATACGGGCTGCCTTCAGCAACACCATTGTGGGGGTCCCCCCAGCCAGGTATCAGTCTCCCCCCTCGGCCAGCGGGGAGGAGGGATCCCCGGGAGTCCCCCACACGACGGCTG